>BPLR01010305.1:0-130200 GCA_021605095.1 Caerostris extrusa | reverse complement strand
AGCAGCCTGTGAAAATAATTTGCACGAGTTACCACTGAACCACGAAGGACGAACACATGCGATATAAATGATATGGTATACAGTGCTTCTTCGGAAATTCTTCCCTGTTTCACGCGAAACTGATCACAATATGAGCCACCATGCAATATGTCCTCTATGATTGCATACGGTTTTTACTTCAAGCATACTTGATATGAATATGATCAAAAGGATTTATAATAATTTTCAATTTCGCTTAATTTATTTATATTTAAATGTTTCATTTGTAGCCAAAACTCTTGATCCTGTTTATTTTGTGTATTATAAATAAAACTGGATATTCTAAATAGCTGAAGGACTCAAGTAATATTTCAAAGATTCAATATCAACATTTGATCAATACGACCGATTTGTATATATTATTACTATTTTAATTTGTCCATAGCTTACCTGCATCAAATAGTATAAGCCAGTATCTATTAATTATTTTCAATGCAGTAAAACGCAACGCTTATAATGTAATCATGTTAAAGCTAAAATACACTCACACACAATGCTGTTTTTATGTTAAATTGTTCTGCTAAAATGTAACGCTTTGTCTCTTTGAAATTTCTAACAATGAAAATTTGATCGTGTTTGTAAGCAAATGGTAATAAAGTTTTGGATGGTATTTAGCATGCAAATATGAGACGGAAAATCATTTGTGACCTTGACCTTATCCCTCAATATTTAATACAAAATGCATCTCATATTTTAACACAGAAGTCTTGTTCTGAAAACACATTGAATGCTATTTTAACAGTTAATAGGACATTTTACAAATAAAACATATTATATGAAACTATACGATGATCTACTTTAAGAATTATTATTTCAACTGATTGAAAATGTTTTCATATTTTAAACTATAAATTCTCTCTTGAGCTAAAGAAATGGCATTTAAAACGTTTCTATATTTCTGTTTGAATCTTCGTGAAAATTGAATATCATACCAGGAACCACCTGGTTTTTAATCCTTTTAATTCTCAGGGAACTGGTTATTATGAACCACCATGTACTAGATTCTATCTATTAATGCATACGGCTTTCTACTTTAAGCATACTTGATTCTGAAAATGATTGATTATGATTGCAAAACGCCTCTTTCCCCTCTACTTTTCGAAAAAAAAGGGAATGAGGCAATTTTGCATCAAAAAATTTGTAAAATTTGTATAAACATTTTCACAAAGAAAATATTTGAAGGTTATTTCAGTTAAACTGATCAACTACCTTCCAACCATGCCAATACTTTTATTTTACAGTAAGACAGTTAAATTATATTTTAATCCCTTACATTACGCAATTAAAAACTAAACACCCAAATCTTCCCAATTAGTAGCTAACCTCTCTGACTTCAAACTTATTTCGTGGAAGAACTTGAAACAGATGCCACGCAACATGATTAACTACTGATGCCTTCGGTTATCAGCCAAACTATCCTCTCTTTCTGTGGCTTGGCAACTTGACCCTTGTAGCAATTGCTGAACTGATCGAAGTTGTGACGGCAAAAGCTGTCAAGAGCAACTTGTTGGAGATTTTTAGAGCAATCGACACTTTTTTAAGGAAAAAAATAGCAAGGGGTTTTTCATTAATTTCTGTGAATGCTCTCTTTGATAGCACCAAGGGGTTACGATTTGGAAGGACATCCGCTTCTTTTAGAAATAGAATACCATGAGATACTCCTTTGGTTGAATAGTCCCTTAACCTTACCGAGGTTGATGATTTGATAGGTTTATAGGATTTTTATTGACTTTTTAAATACGATATCCCCTTGTTTCGACATCATCGTGTTAGTTTTTTTTTCTATTAAGAACAAAAGTTGGTTACAATGGTAACAAATTCATCCTTACCATGCCACCATAAGGAAAGTATTACCGATGGAATAAAAGGATTTCAAATGTATTGCAATATATTGTCTTAACTATTGGTTGACACTACAATAATATAAATGAAATATTTCTTTTAAGTTTTTAAAAGGTTCAAGTTGAAAAAACATGATAGTTTTAAAAAATGATTTAATAATAATAGATTGATAATTAATTTGATAATATTAATAGATTTAATAATAATAATAATAATAATTTTTTTCTTCATTTAAAAATATAGCCTTTGCTAAAAACATTTAATTAACTTCAACACTAACAAGTTTTATGACTCTAATATCTCAATATGTAAATAAAAAAGATTTATATCATTTTCAAATTGAAGACTGAGATATTAACTTTAATACTATGAATTATCAATTATATTGTAACACAAATTAAATTTTTTTAAGTTCTCTAAACATAATAAATCAACATTATTATAAATTAAAATACATTTAAAACATTATGACTGTTTTAAAAAAATAACCATATATTCTATCATTTAGTTTTTAAAAAAAATAAGAAACGAATTTTGGGCGTTTAATCTTGTATCAAATTATCTTTATTTTCAATATTATTTGTTTGTTGAATGCACCGTAAAAATATATCAAGAAGTGAGAAAATATAAATTTAAATTATCTGCTAACTTCCTTTAACAAACACTCTTATTCAAAAATAAATTATTATGACACAATATTATTTAAATCATATTGTATTGTTTATCAAGAATGCATTATCGATTTAATGTTTTATCAAATACTTGAGGATAAATAACAAATAATTGAATATTTGAATTTTAATCATTTTTTTAATTTTAATCTTATTATATATATCGAAACTGGAATATTTAATTTTTTCAAAATATTTGAAGATACAAATAACAAATAATTAGATATATCATTGGACCCATTATAAAAAAATTTTTTAACTAACAAAAACACAAAATATTTTTATATTAAAAGTAACAGTAAATCTAAAATGTGTGACATATTTAATTAAACACCAAATATGTTACAGAATAAAGAATCATTTCATTTATTATTTAAAGATAAAGAGAAAATATAATAAATAATTTGTATTTAGGTTGTTTCAACTATTTAGCATTATTGTTTAATACTTCAATTTAATATAAGATAAATATATATTCTCTTCACGTACTAAAAAATTAAAGGGAATCTATTAGACATTAACGTATAGTAACGTACTGTATCCCTTCAGATCAAGGCATTTTAATGTCACCTGAAGGCCTTTGAAAGCTACTTTATTCAGTCTGGGTTTTCAGGGTATTCAAGAGTAATAGAATATGTAAATTGTAATTTTATTTTAAACGTATCACTAATAATGGAAAGAACATTTTTTTTTTAAACTTGAACTTGTCTTAAAACAAAAATTCTTCCCATGGTTGTCTGAAACTAATGACTCCTCCTGATGCACTGTCGAGCAAGATAAGAATCATTCGATCTTGGAAGAAAAATTATCATCGTTGTCAGTCGTCTTCGCTTAACAGGTTGAGATCTCATCATCTACAAAACGAATTCGTTACTGAAGTCATATATCAGTGGGAATTTCATTTTTGTACTTCTAGAATGGGTGGTGAATCTACAGATATATGATCTTAACGTATACAGCGTATGACATAGTAACGATACACTTATATTTGTTAATGTCTGGCATGCTGTTGAAAATCTGATATAAGATTTAAAAAATGTGATATTTTATGGCTAAAAGAATAATTTCACCTACGCTAAATTCGACAGGAGAGATTTTTATCAATGTATCTTTATTTTTAGTTAATTTACATAAATGAAAAATATTTTTCTTTTTCATACTGTTATACTGAGGTTAAAGGATTAAATTGCAAATCTTATTTTCAATACTTATGTGATTATTTTTTTTTTTTTTTTTTATTTAGATGATTATTTTTATGGACTAAGAATAATTATTTCATCTTTAATACTTATATTAAGTATCAAACTTAACCCTAAATATGTGCCACTGTCTTTTTGAATATTCTGTATTTGTATTATAAATATAAATACTACATAGTTAAATGTGTTTTTTTTTCAAATATATAAATATCACAGCAATAGATTGAAAGCTGAACTCAATTCATCCGTTTAGCTTTCATAATAATTTTTTATTAAATTATTTTTACTTTTATGTTTACTTTGTTTTGTATTATAGTAGAAAATTTTTATCAATACCTAGTTACATTATTTAGTATTATATACCCCAATATAAAAATTTTTATTAAAAAATAACAAATAAAACTTTTAAATATGATTCCTAAAAAAACATTCGTTAGCTGTAATAATTATAAAATTTATTATTATTTTTCTCTTTAGATAATTTTAAGATATTTTGTACAGTTATTAGGTGAAATTATTTTTTTATATAAATATCTTCCATGAGAAATTTATGCATGCAGGAAGAAAAAAAATTTTTTAAAAATTTCTAAAATGTTTTTTTTAAATTTTCAATGTTCAGAAATTTTTAACGAATATTTAGTTAACTCTAATGGAACAAACTAAAATTTTTTGAAAAACAAAATCCAAAATTATAATTGTTTTATCGAAAATAATGTAAAATGGGCGTATCGTATTACGTACGTTTTTATCGTTTAATATCTTAAAATCTGATGTTTCATTAGACAGACCACATGAAGCAGTATTCAAATAATGTACTCTTTTGTAATTGAAATTATATTATTTGATATGCATTTACCTATTGCACTACTGATTATATGTAATAATAATAAGAAAATTTACTAACAAAATGTCTTACAGTACAAAATACCTATTACAAAAATATATTGACTAATGTATACTGACTTGCTTGCAATTGACTAAACTTACTTATTGCCCATTACATTTGAAAGGAAAGCACATATTTAATTTAAGCTTTAACAACACATTACTGGATTAACGTATTAATTAATTTATTACTTGCCATTGACTAAATACCTATTGCGCTACACTAGTTTTGGGATATTTAACATATTTTAATATAATAATTCATCCATTTTCTTTAATACATATTAATTCCGCATGACTGACTTCATAGACAACAATGCAACAACCTGAAACACATTCTAAATTTTATTTTGTTACTTAATTTGTCTAGAAGAAATGCATTTATATTTTAACTTAACAAGCGCAGGAGGCATTTTTGCTTCAAAAGCAAGCGTGGGTTAAACAAGCTATCTGACACACAAAAGAAGAAAGAACTCAAAAAACAATATTATGATGATGATCCGAAGCATGTAAGGTCAAAGAGCATCCACTCCCGAGTTCTGTCATGTTTGTGAAATATTTTAGTCCCAGAGCAATAGACTAAAAGCGCGTTATGCATCATGCTTTAAGCATTTTTGAGGACAGTACGCTTTAAGCAACTTATAATAAAATGTGATATGCAGGTAGTCCTTGACATAGACAGGTTCCGTTTGAAATTCTGCATCGTAACTCGCATCCTGATCGCATATTTTTATTATTATTAACTGATTTTTTAAGGTTTTTATAAAATACTTTTATGTTTTAAGTACAAAATATTAAAGAATATAAATGTATTGATTTTTTATTTTTATTCAGATAAATTATTAAGATTTTCCCGCCATGAAATAACTGACAAAAAGTGATGTTTTATCTTTCACCCCATGAAGATAACATAAACAACTTGAACTTAAGCTTACAGTGATGTATGGTGTTTCAAACTAGATGTAGGTAGTCCTTGACATCCACAGAGTTCCGTTTGAAATTCTACATCGTAAGCTAGCATCTGATGTGCCTTTTTTATTAGGTATTATTTTTTTAAGGTTTTGATAAAAAACGTTTTGCATTTTTAAAACAAGGATTGTTAAAAGAATACAAGTTTACTAAATTTTTATATTATTATGACATAGTACTATGTATAATAAATAGCATAAAATATCGTTGACCGTTTGACACGATGGTAAAATCTCAAAATCTGCTTTTTAATTTTTTTATTACTTTACTACACTTGAGAAAGAGCTAGGAGGAGATCTCAATCAGTAATATGGAAGATCAAATACCTGTCACTTTGTGGTGGGCATTTTTTATTCAAATCAAACTTTCAATTTACAAAGTTTTATTCCATTCACAACTTGCATCATTGTCTGGCATTTACACTTCAAATTGTTAGATGTATTTTGGTAAGAAAAGCATGCTTACTTTTGCCCAAAGAGTCCAACTATCAAATTCTGTAGAATTTTTAATTGTTTGTTTACTTCTCCTTTACTATAGTATATGACTTTTTACACAAAATTTTTAAGCTGGAAGAACCAAAGCTACTGCCCTATCTCAATATACCTCCCCCTCCTCCCTCCTCCCAACTCTTATTTTTATAGTTCACAGGCACTAACATAGGTTTATGTGAGACTTCATTCTACATTTCTAATTATTTGCATACTATTCTCTGCTTTTGTATTTCCTTAAAATTAATTGAAATCTAAAAGCTTTGCTTCATAGTTAGAAGCAATTCTGATGTAAATTAAAGAAAAACATTAAGTTAATGCAACCATGAAACACTTCGATTACTGATTTCCATCTAGTATTCCAAAGTCAGTAATAATTAATAAGTGTGAATTATGCATTGTTTGCATGATGTTGGTAGGCGCCGTGTTGCTGACTATTGATGATTATGCAATGTTAGTACGAAAGCAATGCGGTGTAAGCATATGTGTGCATGTGTAATAATTTTTATGTGTAATTCCGCAACTTAATCCGTTAAATATTTTTGTCTTGTATTCTTTGAGAACCCTAAATGTAACAAAACTCTTAGAAAATAAATGCATAATTCAAATAAAAAAATTTACTTTTCTAACTATATGAGTTTTACACGTGCATTTTACACTTTTTTTTTTCTAAAATGTGCATCGTATATTTATTTATGTTTAAAGAAACATAAAATGTTTAACATATAAGTTACAATTGTAAAAAAACTTTTCATTTATACTATTATTTTACCAGATATAATAAAGTTTTGGGGCTGGCTGGAACATTTCTCTTCTTAGTTCTTACTCTTCCAGATTTTTGTAGAATATGTACACTTTTATTTCAAATTGGTTATACAATCAAAGATTTATGGTCCTTCAATGATCGTCCTAATAATATTTAATTAGATAATTAAATGAAGTCTCGACATAAATTTATCATTAAAATCTATCACCTTGTGGACCAATTGAAGTTCTCGCCATTTAAAGTCAACTGCCCCTACAAGCAAATTCACGTGCTCGTTTTTGTCAGATGTTTAACAATAACTGGAGGGCTATGTCTCAGTCGAAATACTTTTACGTCTATCAAAATTTCTTTTACATCCCTCTCATTGTCAGTATCACCTACACCTTGCTGATGTGTAGAATAAGATGAATGAACCTCACTTCATTCTCATTTTGGGACTGACTCTATTGCGTCCAAACTTTTAGAAACATGGCATACCTTACAAACAGGTTTATTAATAAAAAAAAAAAAATTAAATATTAAAAAGAACCAACTTGCCACTGATCATATTATAATAAATTAAGTACAAAGTATGATATCACTATTTTAATATTACTGGCCATTATATTAAAATTTATTATATAATCCTATATATTAACATCGGATGTGGTTTAAAAGTTATAACAACATACAATTTCTGTATTGTTGAATTAATGAAGTGACCAAATCACACTTGATCATGAAGTCTATAAACATTAACAGTGTATCATCTATTGACCTGAATAATTAAAGATAAAACATTTTGATATTTTTAAATATTGCTATTCATCATCTTATTAAAATGTGTGGTACTCAACCTATAATGTTTAATATAAGACACACACATGAGAGCAGTTATAACGCATAAATAAACATATAGATTAATGAAATGACAATTAACACATTTGATCTGAAGTTCTATAAGCATTATGGGTCCTGTAAAGCATTATAGGTTCTTTAAAGTCCCTAAGCATTATTAATGGTTATTACATTTAAAAGGACAGTCAATCGTAGCTTCAAATGGCAAGAACATCAGAATATCAAATTAATAATGATTTGGGACTACAGATTAAAAATTCAAATATTTTATCTTTAAAACTAAATGCAATTTTAAGAAAAGCAAATAAACTAAATTCAATTTTACATGCTTTAAATTAGATTATAACTCATGTTTTTTTCAAATTTTAAAATTTTGATAAATAGAATGATGTAAATATTTATGATGTATAAAAAATTACACATGCAATTCAATGCAAGCTTCAATTAGCAATTCATCTGTTATTTACTTTGATTATAATAATCATTGACACAGCCATTAATCATATTGTATAAAAGGGGTAAAATCTCACGATGCTTCCTGTTTGCATTTGCCATGTATTCACATTTATAACTTCAGGACGATAATTTAAAAAAGCTAAAGTCAAAAGTTGAAATGTGTAAAGGATATTATTATTTACCTTCTTCTCCTAAATAAAACCAAGGAAGCGTTTGACAAGCATTTTCTGATCATTTATCACCCTAGATGGTGAAGTTTTCTTTTGCTGAGGTCTGCCCTTGGTTGAAGTCAACACGTTGATGCCCGAAGTTTCACTATCAACTAGGTCAAAGATGTCTCGCAAGGGGTTTTCAAATGTTACGGGAAGCAAACCACAAGCAGTCAATATTTGACCTTATGATGCTTCGTTTCAAAAATAAGGCATGACATTTAATTATAAAAGGTTTCATCACTAATCATCAACAGAATTTAAATCAAAGATTTTTTTTTTTAGTTCGTGTAGTTTTATTTATTTATTTTTTTTTTTTTGTACTTTTCAATTTTCAAGTTTGCTTTTAATTTCAATTTTCAAATATGTTTCATACACAAACCAAATCACATTAATATTTCAAGCATCAAAAAAAAAAAAACAATATATTGTTTTATACCATGGTCAAAAAGAGCACACCTCAAGTTTTGGAAATTTGGGGCAGTATCTTTAATCAACATAGCTGTAGAATTGATTTCTTTTATGATGCAGCAGTTTCTTGTCTGGATGATTTTTAAGCAGAACTACTTTGTTTTGGGCATTTTGTGTCTTAATTTATTTCTTAAACTTATTATAAAAATAATGTACTAACAGGAAAATTTTATAAAAAGCGGTTTAATTGTCATTCAAAAAACAGAAACACAAAGGGGATAAGCAGCTCTCTTATTTATTTGAACGTACTCCCAATTGCTATAAAGTCAGCAACTCCGTTTATAGGAAAAGAGATAAGATTATGGCACAGAGACCAAACTCCAGCACAAGTTTGCTTTTATTTTCCTACTATATGTCCTCATTGTCTCTATAAAGGGAAAGAAATGCTTGTTGAGAGGACTTTGCGTGGGGAAGAACTATTTGCGTAAGGGAAGAACTATTTGCGTAAGGAAAGAAAAATTTCCACCAGGCATTCGCCTAGATGCATTTGTTCACAATATCATATAAATATCATATTCACAATACCATATAAGAATGGAATTGAATAAGAATGAATATTTAAAAACACAATGCAAAAATCTACAAGATTTCAACTTTTAAAGATTCAATTAGATTCAATGAATCAATTAAGATTCAGTTTTCAGAAAATGCATCTGTTTTCTTATTACAAAACAAGAAATTTGTTCTTTTATTTAAAAAAAATATAACTTATAATAATTTAATAATATTATAATATATATAATTAATAATTAACATAGTTTTAATTATTAATATATATAATTATATTATAATAAATATATTGATATATTTTCACATCGATATAGCTATGTGTGATTATTTTACATACGGTAGATCCTACCAATCTACAAATTTTATAAGAAAAAGTAAACTTTATTACACATGGTAGATTACCATACTCAGTAATATAGATCTGAGGAATAGAATACAATAATAGTAATCTGAGTAATATCACTACAATAATATGATCTGAGTAATAACATTTAAAATTTAGCTTTGCTCATTACTACTACTATATACAATATTATGCATGCAATTAACAATATCGTTTCTTCTTAAATAATATATATAAAATAACCATCCTACATATTTATAAGAAAAGTAGTAGTACATATGGTAGATTATTATAATCGGTTAAATGCAATAATATGAAGTGAACAATATTTGAAATTTAGCTTTATTGTTGAGCATCTAATACTACTAATAATATACATGCAATTAACAACCTCTTTTTCTTCTTAGAATTATAACTCAAATAATAAATAACCCTCCTACATATTTTTATAAGAAAAGTCAACTTTACTCCATATTGTAGATTACCATAATTCTATTAAATACAATCACTATGAAGTGCGTAATAAGATTTAAAATTTGAAGCTTTAATGTTAGTATCTAATATACAGTAGTATGCATGTAATTAGATAAAAATATATTTTCTTAAATCATAAACCTAAATAATAAATGTCCATCCTTCATATTTTATAAGAAAAAGTAAACTTTTATTAAATAACATAGATTACCATAATCAATTCAATACGAACATATGAAATGTAGTAAGATTTAAAATATGTAGCTTTACTGTTACTATCTAATATACAATAATATACACGTAATTAACCTTATATATAATAACTCAAATAATAAATAGCCATCCTACATATTTTTAAATAAAATTAACTTTTCTTATAACTTTATTACATATGGTAGTTTACCACAATCAGTTATGAGAAATATAAGCACATGATACCCAGGTAATACGATTTAATATTTAACTTTAACGTTACTATTTAATATGTAAAAGCAGAAGTATTCAGTCAACAACATCTTTTCTTTTAAATAATAAAGATAACCCTCCTCATTCATATTTTATAATAAAAATAGAAACTTTATTACATACTGTGGAATACACTTGTCAATACTTTATAATTTATTTAATATAGCTTAAAATATTTATACAAATCAAAGTTTAGAGGGTTCAAAAACGGAACAATTTTGGGGAAATTACATTTCAGGATAAAAAGAAAAAAAATCAGATGTTGTAAGCAAGGATAATATAGGGTCATAGGTTTTTATAGGACTTGTTAGTATTCTGAACGTGTCCTATAACTCGAGTTTTTGCAACAGAGCCAGCTTAAAATTTAAAAAGTGTTGGATGATCATTTTTAATAAAATGATCATAAATTAATTATAAAAAATTTATTTAAATTTTATTAAAAAATATTCATACTAAAAGCTAAAATCTTGGAAATTTTTTTATCTTTGATTTTTAAATATTTGAAACAATTATTTAATACAATTATTTTCTAAACTGTCATATAATTATTTTTACCTGTGCTTGTATTTCTATATGAATTGAGAACTAAAATAATGCCTATAATATATTAGATAGTAATCTCTCAAAATTGTATTGTTATTATATCAAAATTTCTATTCTATTAATTTAATAAATTCTAAGAAAAAGATTGACAAAGAGCGAACTCATTGCTCAATGCGGTTTGTGTGTTCAGATGGCGGACGTGGGGCCGAGGTTCAATCCGCTGGCGGCATTGTTGCAAGCGCTGTTTCAAAAAAACGAGGACGTTTGTGATCTTTAATATCTTGCGTCGTTGGCTCTGCGTTGACTACCTGGTGTAGTTCCAAGTTTTCTCCATACGATACATAAATGCGAGGTAGTTCCCGCTGTAAGCGGAGTCCTCCTGATGCTTTTATATTGTATTTATTCAAGGACATTCTGAGTGGGCAGTCTGACTTTTATCCAAAGGTACTTGATCACATGAGTAGTATTGTAAAAGCATTGCACTATAATATCGTAAGTAAACTATTTGTAGTAAGGTATTGTAGATGAGTAGGGTACTCATGGGATGTCTGTCCCGAAATGCAGGGCACTAAAGATTACTCACAACACATAAAAATGGTTTGCATTTTATAAGTTTGACCCCTAAATAATTTTCATCATATTCTTGCAATTTTTTTTATTAGTAGTATTAGATATAATCCTGGCTTTCAGGTTTGTCCGGTAACAGAAAATAAAAGCATCAGTTTTTTGGAACATTTTAAAAGATTAAATAATAAATGGTGCATATCTAAAATTCGTGATTTTTAATTATTAATTCGCCCTCTAAAAATATCAAATTGCCCAAGTAAAGCAGCAATTATTCAAGAATTATTTCTCATCTTTAATCCATTAACATTTTTTAAGAATAAATATTGTTTATTTGGAGTACTAATTGTAAAATCAAACACCAAAACAATAAAGTAAATTGAGTCGAAAATTGTGTTTAAAGTCAAAAAGCTAATACAGTCAAAATAATAAACATTCCTGCTTTATTTTTTAATACCATTAATAATCTTAGATATGCCAGTGAGATTTTTTAGTGCTATCTGATGGCATTGACATTCCACCAACACTAAAAGGATCTTTTATTTAATTAAATTTGGATGGTATTTTTTTGTTTTTATGGCTGTACAAGCCAGATAAAAAAAATTATTAAATCAAAGAAATACTTTATTTAAAATTCTATTTTTTTTTTTTTTTATGAATGCAAATATGGGGCCTTTTAACTTTAGAGATTAATATTAATTTTTACAATAGCTATTTTTATTTTGTTTTCAAATGAAGGTTAGAAAATAAATATTGAATAAATAACTGCCAAATTTAAAAATAAAAGAATTTCATAAGTTTTTAAAATTTAGCAAAATTATTCTTTCATCAGTCACTTTGTACTCCAACAAACAACCATTGCTAACAAATTCTTCTTCTTTCATTTGCGCAACAGCTTGGGGTCAGGTTGTGGACCTATCTCAGAAATATGAAGTGTTTTTCGTTTTTACAGAGTGTTGTCCTTTTTCTGGTAGGGTTTTTTTTGTTTGCTGGGGTTCAGACGTTCTACAGGTCATATTAGAGGGCGACCTACTGTTTAAAGTGGATTCGAAACATTACAAACATCCATGGTATCCCCGGGACTTGAACCCCAAACCCTGTGGCACCTAGCGCCAGAGTTATAACTAACTTTGTTAAAAGTAAATTTTAATGATTACTGCATTTTTTTAAAAAAAATTTTGACTAGTTCTAAATTATATTTTTTGAAAATATCCCTCATAATGCTAATTAAAAATATTAATCTTAATTTAATGAAAACACAATTTTATTATTCAATATTTAAATTTCATTCCTGAAAATAACTACCCATGCATACTTATATTCTGTTTCTGCACAATAGAATATTTCCCAATTTTTTTAGCACTAAATCTTAGGGAAAGTATACGTTAGAAAAGTTTCAAACAACAAAGAGACATAAAAAATTTTTCTACGAATCTTGATTTCTACTCTGTGTTTCATTGCATTATTATTACTAGCATCTGTTATAAACAAGAAGTGAAGTGAGAGTATAAGTAGTAGTAGTAGTAGTAGTAGTAGTATTGTAAAATATATATGAGTATTATTATTGTAAAGAATGATTATTGTTAGCATTTAAGAACGAGTTTTGATTTAGAAAGTGAATTGAAAGCTTAAGAGTTGGAAGAGCTATTGGAAGAATATTTTTAACAGAAAATTGCCAATAAAAATGAAATTAATTTTTAGATACATTAAACGCAATCATACCAATTTCAGTCATGAGTGATTGCAATGTCAGGAGTCATTTAAATTTATATAAAAAAAACATTTAAAATAAATCATAGAGGTTTCCCATAATAAAAATATTTTTTATTTATGGTAACAAATGTTATGAAGTTTTATAATATTTATTAGTAGTAATACTTAGCACACTATAAATATTTTATAATATTTATTAGTTGTAAATCCATAAAAGCTTTTCACCTACACACACTGGCAATAGCGTCACAAAAATATTATAATATTTATTAGTTGTTTGTTTGTGACTAGTGAAAAGGGGCGGTCAACCTACGAGCACCTACCATGGATGGAGTCGGGGTAAGTTTCAGCCCTGATGGAGCACCTCGGTAGGGGTGGAGCCTGACTTTGGCTCACATTTTTTCTTCGTTGTTAAATGCATCGGGATTCACAGCTTGGAAGGAACATGGTAGATACAAATGGGGATGAATTGTTGTGGAAAACACGAGCGCCGTATGGAACACTGCCAGGTCAGGCCCATGGTTTATTAGCCAAAACAATGCTGTGCTACATAATGGTGTATGCACAAAAATAATATAACATTTCATAACACTTGGTTGTTGTAAATGCTTCCCGAACACAAAAGATGTAATACTTTGGTAATATTTGTTGGTTATGGTCAGTGTCTCTTCTGTCCAGGCCCAGGAGAAGAGCCGAGCCTGAGACTTAACTGAGAGGTGAGGCAATCTCAGCCCCAGCTGGGTCTCACAGCCCCATCTCGAAAAGAAAATACAAATGTACTTGAGACAGTTGCTTACAGACACTGGAGAGGAAGAGGCTGAGACTCTGAGTGTAACCAGCCTGATTTTTCAGCTTAGAATGGTGGCCTTCACGAAACCATATTATATTTTAAAGTTACATAGTTTTCTTCTAATCAAGGTGCGTGGTGTTTGTGGCTGTGGCAGCTGTCAGTCTCAACCTGTGCTCAGCACCTGAACCACCTCAGCAACTGTAGGTTGCGCACCCTGTGCACGTCACAATCTGGCGCCCAACAGAACAGACGGCCTCAGAGACAATCAGCAATCTGGAAGTCGACGTGGCCCACATATGCTGCCTTTAAAATCCTTACTATAAAATTTTAGTTTGTGGCAAAGTGATTTTTGTATGGTTATGTCACGAATAAGATACACAAAATATTTCATATCGTTTATTTCTTGAAAACAAAGCTTGGGGCCTATCAAATAAAAAAGAACAGAGAGCTGGCCAGAAATATTAAAACTAGGCTTCATTAGTTAATCAGGATTTTTAATTGTATGTGCCTCATCATGAATGTAATACCAAAAGCAAGCTGCAGTCAAAAGGCAACAATATAAAATGATGTATCACATTGATAACATAAGATCAGTTGTAGCTGGGGTCACATCTGTCGAGCCTGGGCTTGAGCTCTAACACTTGAAGTACTACAGCCTGACGACTGTGTTTGCGTTGCCCTAGCAGTTTTATACTACCTGGAAGAGATTAATGCTTGCAAACCACTCCTCATTCAAAAGATGACACCTAAATGATCAGGCTTGAAACATACCTATCATTTTTGTTATTTTGCTTCTGTTTATATTTTTGAATGGGTCATTATTAACAAATATATAACAGGCAGTATAAAAGTTCTGCCTACAAAGCTACATGTACCCCAGTAAATATAAGATCTTCTGAAATCCCATATTTCAGCCATGCAACTTGGGTGGCTGATTCAGCGCCTGACAGGTCGCGTGTGGCAGGTGACATGCCGAGGTCGAGTGCAAACTTCTGCTTCTAAAATAGATGGTGTTTGTCTCGGCTCTGTCTTCAGGACCACTTGCGCATTTCGATTTCCAGACATGGGGTCTGGCCTCTAACTCCGCTTCGGGAGGTCATTTCCTTCACCTCACACTCTTCTTCGGAGCTGTCAGACTCTACCTACTCCAGCACAACAGAAGCTGCCCTCCAGCTGAGCAGAGGAGCGTTTCAGCCTTCTGCTGCCGATTACTGAGACCACGTGTATGTTCACCCAAATCACAGTACAGCACTCGGAAAATGCATTTGAAGAAAAGAAATGACATAAGAAAGGAATGATCTATACTACTTTATCGAAGCTGCGTCGCGCTGCTGCCTCTTATCTGTTCGGGAGAATTCGAAAGAAGGTTCCGACAATGTTATTTCAAATTGGCTTCTCCTTAATTACTCACTTATATAAGGGTCCAGCATGTGGCTCTGGTCCTTTCAAATTGGAGAGATGGGGTGGTCTCTCGATCCACCTCAGGGTACTGTTCAGCCGTGATGACAGCCGTGTCTGCGTGCCCTGATCAACAGTAGTAGGATAACTTTGAATAAGTTGTTGTATCAAACAATATTAGAATTGGGGTATTAAAGCAGCCTCACTCTACACTGGTAAGAGTTTCTCGTGTCTTCCGTGAAGGTCGTCCTCATCCTGGGAGCCAAGGAAACGCTTAAAGCCAATTCACACAGCCCGAGTTATGTCAAACTTAGCGCACTATGTAATAGCTGGTTTGCACTCCCACTGAGCAGAACCACCACGAGCGCGTGAAGGAGCTGGAGCCTGCCTTCAGAAACAGTCCCTCACGAAGCCATGGGCTCATTTTGTCTTTAAATATGCCAAATATTATTTATGACCACTGTAGCAAGAAAGGGTGCCATGCAAATAAATATGTGTGAAAGCCAAACACCTCATGCCCAACCAATTCTACTAGCTAATTTGTCAATCTGTGCATTGTAGCATCACCACAATGTTCACGAATGCCCGGAAATTGCATAATAGTTCGCCGATCTGGTCAATCGCCAGCACATCGAGGGCGACCTGAGAAAAGCCTGCTCATCGTCCACCGAATTCGCCCACTATCAAGCTTAAAAATTCACTTAGTTATGTGATAATTGCTTTATGCACATTAAAAACCTCATCATATAACTGTATAACAGACTTGCATATTATCGAGTTTCGCGGCTCAATTCACATTTACCCGGAATTGAAACAGCCTGAATGCACGCTATAATGAAAGTATTGTAACGATAGCTTTTTATATCACTACATATCATAAAAATATTATTGTTAAGATTATACAGAATATCGCATTAAGCAGTTTAAAACTATAATGCTTTTTAATTTTTTGGGCCACTATTATCGAATATTATCATACATATTTCAGAATCATCAGCTCTTCGTTTGTTATAAAACGTGCCTCTTACATGACACCTTGCTAAGTTTATTACGGAAAATACAACCAATATTCAAAAAGAAAATATATCTATTCCATCTCAAATCTAAACATACAGTGTTCGAAGACAGATTGCTGCAAAAGATACTACGGGTTACTTGCCAGAAAACTGCCTCTCATAAAACGATCTTGGAATTGTCAATACTTAATTACTTAATACTGCTCTTAGCTTAGCAGACACGTGATTAATGTAGAATTAGATACCAATTTCATTCGTACTTCAAAACATATTCTTACTTCACCTTAACTCATAAAATATTTACAGTAATAGCGAGCCATTTGGATTGGTATTGACCTGAAATATTCGCTCTTTTCGCCATGTGGTTATGTTCCATAGAGCATATTTTTGCTTTTCACAGTATTAAAGGAATCATATAATAAGAGTGAAAAAGCTTCAAATACTCATATATGAAATGAATTTTGCCAGTCTTATAATTTATTGCTGGGCCTCCTACCATATTTATTTTTTAAAGATAATTTTGTGATTTTACAAATAATTTATTATATTATTAATATATATATTATATTGTTGTTATATTTGTCATTATTATATGCGCTTATATGTTTATTTTGTTGGTTAATAATATAAAAATCGAGTTATCTCGTGGATTCACGTTATATAATGACGGCCAGATTTATTATGATTGCACAGTACTCACTCAATTTTTTAAAGATAATTTGTAATTTATAAAAATTTATTATATTATTAATATTTATTATATGTTTGTCGTTTTGTTCTAAGGAAAGATAGAAAGACAAAAAATAATAATAATCGAGTTATCCCTTGCTGATTCATTTTTTCGTAGTGAATTTTTAATGTACTTACAGATTTGTACAGTACTGAATTAATTTATTTGTTAAAGAGCTACCCAATTTACAAAAATACATTATATTTCATTAATAGCTTATATTGTTATGTATTTATTATATTGTTGAGTATTTATTGTATTATTATATAGTTATTAATATTTATTATAGTTAATATTTGTAATTATATGTTTTTTACTTATTTATATTAAGGATTCTAATTAGAGAAATAATGAGTTATTTTTGTTGATCGAGAAATGACTTTTATTGAATCCACATGATTTTTTTTATTGCACTACACCTATTTTTAAAGGTAAATTTTGTATTTCATAAATTGTTTGTTATGTTATTAATATTTATTATTTTATTATTATTAATATTTAATGTATATTTTGTATTTATTTATTTTAATGTTTTGTTATCATAGAAAAGAGGTCGAGTTACTTTGAAGACTAAATATGCACGAATTTCCATTGTAATTTCATTCGGAGCTTATTGCAATTGGCCTGAACTTGTTTTTTAAAGATAAACTTGTAATTTACAAATAATTTATTATATTATTAATGCCATATTGTTATATTTGTTTATTTTGAAGGATTTATATATAGAGAAAAGTGATAATCGCAGCACAAATAGATCTCCGATTATCATTTCACCAACTTCTTTTCCTTTATATTATAATCCTTTAAAATAAATAAATAACAAAACATATAATAAACATTAATAATAATAAGCATATAAAACAATATAATAAATGTTAATGATGATAAATATATAATAATATAATAAATATTTATAATATAATAACTTATTTGTAAATTACAAGATTTATCTTTAAAAATAAATTGAAATGGATTGAAATAAAAATCATAATAAGTTACAATAAAAATTCATTACATAATATAAATCTATTTTGCGCTTTGATTATCACTTTTTTTCTATATTATAATCCTTTAAAATAAATAAATATATAACAATATAATAAACATTAATAATATAATAAATTATTTGTAAATTACAAAATTTATCTTTAAAAAAAATAAATTGAAATGGATTGAAATAAAAATCATAATAAGTTACAATAAAATTCATTACATAATATAAATCTATTTTGTGCTTTGATTATCACTTTTTTTTCTCTATATTTTCCTTTAAAATAAATAAATATATAACAATATAATAAACATTAATAATATAATAAATTATATGTAAATTACAAAATTTATGTTTAAAAATAAATTGAAATGGATTGAAATAAAAATCATAATAAGTTACAATAAAATTCATTACGTAATATAAATCTATTTTGTGCTTTGATTATCACTTTTTTCTCTATATTATAATCCTTTAAAATAAATAAATATATAACAATATAATAAACATTAATAATATAATAAATTATTTGTAAATTACAAAATTTATCTTTAAAAAAATAAGTTCAATTGAATTGCAATAAAAATCCGAATAAATTACAATAAAATTCATTACATAATTTGAATCTTCAAAGTGCTTCGATTATCACTTTTTTTTTCTATATTGTAAAACATTAAAATAAATAAATACAAAATATACATTAAATATTAATAATAATAAAATAATAAATATTAATAACATAACAAACCATTTGTAAATTACAAAAAATTTACCTTTAAAAATAAATTGAAATGAATTGCAATAAAAATCATAATAAGTTCCAATAAAATTCATTTCATAGAATCAATCAACAAAGTGCTTCGATTGTCACTTATTTTTTTTCTCTATAATTAGAATCCCTTAATATAAATAAATAAAAAACATATAATTATAAATATTAACTATAATAAATATTAATAATAATTATATAATAATATAATAAATATAACAATATAATAAATACATAACAATATAACAAATATTAATAATATAATATATTTTTTGTAAATTACAAAATTTATCTTTAACAAATAAATTGAATTCAATTGCAATACAAATCACAATAAGTTACATTAAAATTCACTACAGAAAATGAATCAACGAAGTGCTTCGATTATTATTATTTTTGTCTCTATATAATACTCCCTTAAATTAAAAAAAAAAACAAACATATAATAAATATTAATAATATAATAAATTTTTTATAAATTACCAAATTTATCTTTAAAAAATAAATTGAATTCAATTGCAATGCAAATCATAATAAATCACAATAAAAAATTCATTATATAACGTGAATCCACGAAGTGCTTCGATTTTTAATTTTTTATATTATTAACCCTTAAAAATAAACATATAAACGCATATAATAATGATAAATATGTAGCAATATAATATATATTAATAATATAATAAATTATTTGTAAATCACAAAATTTATCTTTAAAAAATAAATATAATTGAATTGTAATAAAAATTATAAAAAGTTACAATAAAATTCATTTCATAATATGAATATTTGAAATGCTTCAATTATTATTATTTTTTTCCCTCTGTATTATGATTCCCTTTAATATAATAAAGAAAAAAATAAAAATATGCCTCTATGGAACATATACTTTTCTTTTATGGCGAAAAACGAAAATGGCAGCTTTTTCAAGGTCAATACCAATCAATATCATAATCACACTATTACTGTAAAATATTTTATAAGGTTAAAGGTGAAATTAAGAATATGATTTTTTTTATAGAAATTACGAAATGAAAATTAATTATCTAATTCTACATTAATCATAACATTAATCTCCCTGCTTGCAAAATATAAAACAGTGATAAACAATGGATAAAATATTAATAATTCCAAAAGATAATTAACAAATCGTTTTTATGAAAGTAGTTTTCTGAGCAGAATAATACATGAAATATGCTTTTTACGTAAACAATTTAAGTCTGTCCTTCAGATTTTTCTTAATATTTAGATTTAAGTTATTAAAATTCGTCTCAATTTTTGTGTTTCTTCTTTTTTGGATATTGAAGTTTGTATTTTCCGTAATAAGCCTTAAAATTAATCATAATACATGAAAAGAACGCGTTTTTATAATAGAAATATTGCTGAAATTTGATGAATTTATGTAAATATAAGTATGATAATATTCGATGTAAGAATATATTTAAAAAAAATTAAAAAGCATTATGAGTTTTAAACCTTGAAATGCTGAATTATTCTGTATAATCTTAACAATAATATTTTTGTATTAATAGTGATATAAAAGCTTATCGTTACACAATGCCTCATTATAACGTGCATTCAGGCATTTTGTTTCTTCAGATAAATAATAATTGAACGCAAAGAATGAATAATTATGCAAAAATGTAACCTATGCAGTTTATATGATGGGGATTTTTTTTTTAATGAACATAAAAGCTGAAATTGAAATCACATAACTGATATGTAATAAGTGAATTTTAACCCATTAATTTAAAATAGACGGAATGTTTTTGTGGATAAATGAAACAAACTTCTCAAGGTCCTTTTTCGATATATAGTAACGGTGTGGATTTGAGCGACCCCGTGTTATGCAGGTACGTTTCAGACGTTCGATGAAACATTGTAGTGTGCAAGTACGGATTGACCAAATTGTAAATAGAATGTGGTTGGGTTGAGATATTTGAAAACTCACAGTTATATTTATTTACACAAGCACAAACACCATACACATACAATTAGTCATAAATAATATTTAACATATTTAAAATAAAAGACAAATAATTATAGCTTCGTGAAAGGGTTCTATTTCTGAGCCCAAAAAAAGCCGAAACTCGGCTACGCGCAGGATTGCGTGAAATATAATTCCTCTCCGGGTAAGAGTCTCTAAGCCAGCTAATACGTAAGATTGCGCTAAATTTATTTTCTTTCGGGCTGAGAGATTGTAGACCAACTAAACGTTTCTCACAGGAAGCGTAACTTCCTTTAGGATGAGAGTCTCGAGGACGACGGACCATTTCTTCTGAACGCTACGGGAGGCGCTCTTGCCAGTGTATAGGATGAAACATGGTTACAATATTTAAATTCTAATATTATTTTTACTATTGTTTTACATTTTTATCTACAATGGTATACATTCAAAGTTATCCCTGCTACTGCCATTGTCAAGGGCTATTATACTGCAGACACATTTTGTCATCACAATTTAGAACGGTACCCTGAAGGTGGAATCGGGGAAGGGATTACCCCATCTCTCCCAATTTGCAATGAAAAGTTAGTATAGAAAATAAGGTACAGGTATAATATTAGTTTATATATAAGTGAAATGAATTAAAATTGAATTTGAAATCTTTTATTAATCGGAACTTAATCTCTAATCTCGAATTAATCTCAATTTTGAATCACCACAGTTAAAAATTTGTATAACATCAGTACAACTTCGATAAAGTAGTATGGGTTGTATCGGTCTTTTTCTTATGTCGGTTTTTTTCTTTTCTTTAAGTGCATTTTTTTTTTTTCCGAGAGATATCGAAAGTTGACTTTATTATATGATTTAAATTAGTACACATATGAACGTGTTGTGAGTAATTCTCAGTGTCCGGCAGCGGGGAACGGACACTCCGTGAGTCGTCTACTCATGGATGAAGGGAAAGGGGCAGCTTCTGTTGTGCTGGAGTACTCGTAGGTAGAAGTCTGACTTGGCTCCGAAGGGAAAGTGTAGTGGAAGAGGGAAGGTGTATTACCTCAACGGAGGTTAGGGGGAACTACCCCCGAATTTGCATATCGTATGGAAGAAAAATCGGAAAACTCTCACAAGTAGTCTGACTCTCGAGGCAAGAGGCTGAACATTATAAACGCCATCACGTTTCCTAGTTTTTAGAAACAGAGACTGCAACAAAGCCGCCAGTGGATTGAACCTCAGCTGTAATATTCACCTGCCGCACGCGTTACAACTGAGCCACGAGTCGGGCATTCAACGAATCAACTATAAGTTGCATAAACGCAAGAAAATATAGAATTTCAAGAGATGCTTTGCTATTTATATAGGGTACATAAAGTAACTGTAGGCTAGGCTTTATGTGTCTGTTATATATTTGTTAATATGTTATTCAAAATATAAACAGAAGCAAAAATAATAAAAATGATAAATCTTCAGAAAGTACTAATCTAACAAATCAATCATCTTTGAATGAATGAAGTTTATTTGCAAACATTAATCGTTCAAATTAAGATAAAACCTTAGAACAATAGGTACAATCGTCGGAATAATAATTCTTTCAAGTGTTCTAAGTCAAGCGAATCATTTAGTGTATTCAACTGCTGTTCCTCTTTTCCCTGAATATATGTTATCAATATTTTGATTATCATTTTATGTGTGCAGATGTTTTGACAGCTAACTTTTGGTATTATTCATATTAAGTATACAGACAAGACCTAAAAATCCTGATTAGTAATGAATAGTTTTAATACATTTCTGGTTGGCTCTTCTGTTCTTTTTTTTTTTTTATTCATTTTAAGCATTTTCAAAAAAATAAACGATGTATGTGGAAATATTTTTTATTGTATCATATATTCGTGACATATTATACAAAAAATCACTTTTATTTTTTTAAACTAAAATTTTATAATGGGATTTTAAAAAAAACCTATGTAATGGGCCCACGTTAGGCTCCAGATTGCACTGGTGTAGGTACGTGTCCCTATTGGAGCGCCAGATTGTAGCGTGCAAGTTGCGCAACCTACTGGGTATAATTGAGTTCAGGTACTTGAGGCACAGGTTTGAGAACTGACAGCTTTAATTGCACAGCCACAAACACCACACACATACAATTAGAGACATACAATATGTAACACATTTAAAGACATATAATTATAGTTTCGTGGAAGGCCTCTATTCCTAAGCTGAAAATCCGAAACTTGGTTACGCGTAGGTGCTCGAATTATACTTCCTCTCCGAGTGAGCGTCTGTAAGCCAACTGATACTCAAGTTGCGATAAATATATTTTCTTTCGGGATAAGAGACTGTAGACCAACTAAATGTTTCTCAGCTGGAGCGCAAGTTGCGCTATACTTCCTCTCGGATTAGAGTCTCAAGGCCGACTTACCGTTTCTCCTGAACGCTAAAGGGGCGCGTTTGCCAGTGTGTAGAAGGACGAACGGTTATAATTAATAAATATTATAAAGTATTATAATATTTGTGTTCAGGAGGAAGCACGGTTACAACTAATAAATATTATAAAATATTATAATATTTACTGTGTGCTCTTGCCAGTGTGTAGCAGAAAGCATTGTTGCAACTAATAAATATGGGCCTGAATGGCCGAGTGTCTAACGCTCTGGCGCTCGGTGCCACAGGTTTCGGGTTCGAGTCCCGGCGGTATCATGCATGTTTGTAGTGATTCGGAATCCACTTTAAGCCGTAGGTCCGGTCGCATTTAACTGTAAAGAGCGTCATGGAGCCAAGTCAGACTTCTACCTACGGGTGCTCCATCAGAACAGAAACTACCCCCATTTCCTCCATCCATGAGTAGATTATTCATGGGTTGTCCGTCCCTGCACTGCAGGTCACTGAGGATTAGTCACAAACAAACAACTAATAAATATTATAATATTTTTGTGTGCTATTGCCAGTGTGTAGGTGAAAGCATGGTTACAACTAATAAATATTATAAAATATTTATAGTGTGCTAAGTATTACTACTAATAAATATTATAAAAACTTCATAACATTTGTTACCATAAATAAAATATTTTTATTATGGGAAACCTCTATGATTTATTTTAAATGTTTTTTTTTTATATAAATTTAAATGACTCCTGACATTGCAATCACTCATGACTGAAATTGGTATGATTGCGTTTAATGTATCTAAAAATTAATTTCATTTTTTATTGGCAATTTTCTGTTAAAATATTCTTCCAATAGCCTTCCAACTCTTAAGCTTCAATTCACTTTCTAAATCAAAACTCGTTCTTAAATGCTAACAATAATCATTCTTTACAATAATAATACTCATATATTTTACAATACTACTACTACTACTACTACTACTACTTATACTCTCACTTCACTTCTTGTTTATAACAGATGCTAGTAATAATAATGCAATGAAACACAGAGTAGTCAAGATTCGTAGAAAAATTTTTATGTCTCTTTGTTGTTTGAAACTTTTCTAACGTATACTTTCCTAAGATTTAGTGCTAAAAAATTGGGAAATATTCTATTGTGCAGAAACAGAATATAAGTATGCATGGGTAGTTATTATTTTAGGAATGAAATTTAAATATTGAATAATAAAATTGTGTTTTCATTAAATTAAGATTAATATTTTTAATTAGCATTATGAGGGATATTTTCAAAAAATATAATTTAGAACTAGTCAAAATTTTTTTAAAAAAAATGCAGTAATCATTAAAATTTACTTTAACAAAGTTGTTATAACTCTGGCGCTAGGTGCCACAGGTTTGGGGTTCAAGTCCCGGGATACCATGGATGTTTGTAATGTTTCGAATCCACTTTAAACAGTAGGTCGCCCTCTAATATGACTGTAGAACGTCGAACCCCACAAACAAAAAACCCTACCAGAAAAAGGACAACACTCTGTAAAAAACGAAAACACTTCATATTTCGAGATAGGTCCACAACCTTGACCCACCTTAGGGCTGTTGCGCCAATGAAGAAGAAGAATTTGTTATAATAAGTTGTTTGTTATAAAGTAGATAAGAATAATAAATTTGCTAAATTTTTAAAAAATTATGAAATTTTATTTTTAAATTTGGCAGTTACATTTATTCAATATTTATTTTCTATAACTTCATTTGAAATAAAATAAAATGAATTATTATTGTAAAAATACTAATATTAATCTCTCTAAAGTTAAAAATTTATATATTTGCATTCATAAAAAAAAAAAAAATAGAATTTTAAATAAAATTATTTTCTTTGATTTAATAATTTTTTTATCTGGCTTTGTAGCCATAAATTACAAAAAATATAATTAATTAAATTTAATTAAATAAAGACCTTTTTTTTTAGTGTTAGTGGAATGTCACGCCATCAGATAGATCTAACACTAAAAAATTACTGGCGTCATATAGGGATATCATTAATGAAATTATTAAAAAAATAAAAAGCAGGAATGTTTATTATTTTGACTGTATTAGTTTTTGACTTTACAGTTTTCATTGTATTAATACTCAATTTACTTTATTGTTTTGAGTGTTTGACTACACAATTAGTACTTTTTAAATAAACAATATTATATTCTTAAAAAATGTTAATGGATTAAAGATGAGAAATAATTCTTGAATAATTGCTTTACTTGGGCAATTAATATTTTTTAGGGCGAATTAATAATTAAAAATCACGAATTTTAGATATGCACCATTTATTATTTAATCTTTTAAAATGTTCCAAAAACTGATGTTTTATTTTCTGTTACCGGACAAACCTGAAAAGCCAGGATTATATCTAATACTACTAATAAAAAAATTGCAGAATAT
Organism: Caerostris extrusa; assembly: GCA_021605095.1. Lineage (NCBI taxonomy): Eukaryota > Metazoa > Arthropoda > Arachnida > Araneae > Araneidae > Caerostris > Caerostris extrusa. Next base: position 104,303 of record BPLR01010305.1, on the reverse strand, counting down.
GATGAAATTATTTAGGGTCAAACTTATAAAATGCAATCCATTTTTATGTGTTGTGAGTAATCTTTAGTGCCCTGTATTTCGGGACAGACATCCCATGAGTAATCTACTCATCTACAATACCTTTACTACAAATAGTTTTACTTACTACTTATTATAGTACAATACTTTTACAATACTACTCATGTGATCAAGTACCTTTGGATAAAAGTCAGACTTGGCTCTGTGTCGCTGAATAAATATGAAAGCATCTTCCAGGAGGACTATTATGGGGAACTACCTCGCATTTATGTATCGTATGGGAGAAAACTCTGGAAACTCCCACCAGGTAGTCCGAATAACGACGCAAGATATTGAAGATCACAAACGTCCTCGTTTTTGAAAACAGCGCTTGCAACAATGCCGCCAGCGGATTGAACCTCGGCCCTAATGCTCATCACGGCGCACGTTGCTACTGAGCCACGAGTCGGGCACAATCTTTTCTTAATTTATTAAATTAATAGAATAGAAATTTTGATAAGTAATAGCAATACAATTTTGAGAGATTACTATCTAATATATTATAGAGCATTCATATTTTGGTTCTCAATTCATATAAATACAAGCACAGGTAAAGTAATTATATGACAGTTTAAAAAAATAATTGTATTAAATAAATTGTTTCAAATATTTAAAATCAAAGATAAAAATTTTAAGATTTTAGCTTTGGGTATGTTATAACGAATATTTTAATAAAATTTAAATAAATGCTTTTTAAAAAGACAATAATTATTTTATTATAAATTATGATCATTTTATTAAAAAATGATCATCCAACACTTTAAATTTTAACTGTCTGTTGCAAAACTCGAGTTTATAGGACACGTTCAGAATACTAACAAGCTTCTATAAACCTATGACCCTATATTATTCTGCTTACAACATCTGATTTTTTTCTTTTATCCCTGAAATGCTAATTTCCCAGAAACAAGCAAAATTACCTCTGCTTTAAACCTCTAAACTGGTTGTATAAATATTTTTAAGCTATATTAAATAAATTATAAAGTGTCTAAAATTATTACAGTATGTAATAAAGTTTGCTTTTATTATAAAATATGAATGAGGGTTATTTATTATTTAAAAGAAAAGATGTTGTTAAATACATGCATATTACTACATATTAAATAGTAACGTTAAAGTTAAATATTAAATCGTATTACTCACGTCATGTGCTTATATTTAACTGATTATGGTAAACTACCATTTGTAATAAAGTTATAAGAAAAGTTAATTTTATTTAAAAATATGTAGGATGGCTATTTATTATTTGGGTTATTATATAAAAAAAAAAAGGTTAATTACGTGTATATTATTGTATATTAGATAGTAACAGTAAAGCTACATTTTTAAATCTTACTACTCATTTCATATGTTCGTATTGAATTGATTATGGTAATCTATGTTATTTAATAAAGTTTACTTTTCTTATAAAATATGAAGGATGGATATTTATTATTTAGGTTTATGATTTAAGAAAATATATTTTTATTAATTACATGCATATTACTGTATATTAGATACTAACATTAAAGCTAAATTTTAAATCTTATTACGCACTTCATATGATTGTATTTAATAAATTATGGTAATCTACAATATGGAGTAAAGTTGACTTTTCTTATAAAATATGTAGGAGGGTTATTTATTATTTGAGTTATAATTTAAGAAGAAAGAGGTTGTTAATTGCATGTATATTATTGTATTAGATGCTAACAATAAAGCTAAATTTCAAATATTGTTCACTTCATATTATTGCATTTAACATTATAATAATCTACCATATGTAATTTACTTTTTTATAAATATGTAGGATGGTTATTTTATATTTATTATTTAAGAAGAAACGATATTGTTAATTGCATGTATAATATTGTATATTAGTAATGAATGGCAAAGCTAAATTTTAAATGTTATTACTCAGATCATATTATTGTAGTGATATTACTCAGATTACTATTATTGTATTTATTCCTCAGATCATATTACTGAGTATGGTAATCTACCATGTGTAATAAAGTTTACTTTTTCTTATAAAATTTGTAGATTGGTAGGATTTACCGTATGTAAAATAACATAGCTATATCGATGTGAAAATATATCAATATATTTATTATAATATAATTATATATATTAATAATTAAAACTATGTTAATTATTAATTATATATATTATAATATTATTAATTATTATGTTATATTTTTTTTTAAATAAAAGAACAAATTTCTTGTTTTGTAATAAGAAACAGATGCATTTTCTGAAAACTGAATCTTAATTGAATCTTAATTGAATAAAAATTGAATCTAATTGAATCTTAAAGTTGAAATCTTGTAGATTTTTTTTTGCATTGTGTTTTTAAATATTCATTCTTGGTTCAATTCCATTCTTATATGGGTATTGTGAATATGATATTTATATGATATTGTGAACAAATGCATCTAGGCGAATGCCTGGTGGAAATTTTTCTTTCCTTACGCAAATAGTTCTTCCCTTACGCAAAGTTCTTCCCTTACGCAAAGTCCTCTCAACAAGCATTTATTTCCTTTATAGAGACAATGAGGGACATATAGAAGAAATAAAGCAAACTTGTTAAGTTATCCACAAATATTTGGCCCTGTTACAATAATTCCTTTCATAAACGAGTTGACTTTATAGCAATTGGGAGATGTTCAAATAATATTTAACCCCTTTGTGTTTCTGTTTTTGAATGAATAATTAAACCGCTTTTTATAAAATTTTCCTGTTAGTACATTATTTTTATAATAAAAGTTTAAGAAATAAATTAAGAAATAAAAACAAAGTAGTTCTGTTTTTTTGAAAAAATTCATTTAATAAGAAACTGCTGCAATTTCAATAAAAAAAAGAAATCAATTTAACAGCTATGTTGATTAAAGATACTGCCTCAAATTTCCAAAATCCTTGAGGTGGCTCTTGACCTATGGTATTGTTAGAAAAATATATATTATATATTGTTTTTTTTTTTTTTTTTGATGAAATATTAATGTGATTTAGTTTGTGTAATGAAACATATTTGAAAATTGAAATTAAAAAAGCAAACTTGAAAATTGAAAAGTACAAAAAAAAAAAAAAATAAATAAATAAAACTACACGAACTAAAAATCTTTGATTTAAATTGTTGATAGATTAGTGATGAAACCTTTATAATTAAATGTCGTATTTTTGAAACGAAGATCATAAGGTCAAAATATTGACTGCTTGTGGTTTGCTTCCCCGTAACATTTGAAAAAAACCCTTGCGCGATTTGACCTAGTTGATATTAGCGAAACTTCAACATGTTGACTTCAACCGGCAGACCTTCAGCAAAGAAAACTTCACCATCTAGGTGATAAATGATCAGAAATGTTGTCAAACGTTTCCTTGGTTTTATTTGAAAGAATGGTAAATAAATAATATCCTTACACATTTCAACTTTTTGACTTTAGTTTTTTAACATTATCGGAAGTTATGAATACATGGTAAATGCAAATCAGAAGCATCGTGAGATTTACCTCCTTTTTATACAATATGATTAATGGCTGTGTCAATGATTATTAAGTAATCAAAGTAACAGATGGAATTTGCTAATTGAAGCTTGCATTGAATTGTAATTTTTTTATACATCATAAATATTTACATCATTTATCAAAATTTTAAAATTTGTGTAAAAAAACATGAGCAGGTCTAGAATTTAAGCATGTAAAATTGAATTTAGTTTATTTAAGTTTTTCTTAAAAATTGCATTTAGTTTTAAAGATAAAATATTTGAGTTTTTTAATCTGTAGTCCAATAAAGTCATTATTAATTTGATATTCTGATGTTCTACATTTGAAGTTGACTGTTTTAAATGTAATAACCATTAATAATGCTTATAGGACTTTAAAGAACCTATAATGCTTTACAGGACCCATAATGCTTATAGAACTTTACGATCAAATGTGTTAATTGTCATTTCATTAATCATATGTTTATTTATTGCGTTATAACTGCTCAAATGTGTCTTATATTAATACATTATAGGTTGAGTACTAATATTTTAATATGATGTATAAAATAGCAATATTAAAATACTATGTTAATGTTTATGTTTTATTCTTAATTTATTATAATATTATTAATGTTTATAGGACTTCCTCATGATCAAGTGTGATTGCTGTCACTTCATTAATCAAATGGCTATTGTATGTTGTTATAACTTTTAAATCCATCTGATGTTAATATAGGATGAGTATTAATATTTTAATATAATGCATAGTAATATTAATAAATATGATATCATACTTTGTACTTAATTTATTATAATATGATCAGTAAGTTGGTTCTTTTTAATATTTACAATTTTTTTATTAATAAATCCTGTTTGTAAGGTATGCCATGTTTCTAAAAGTTTGGACGCAAATAGAGTCAGTCCTAAAATGGAGAATGGCGAGGTCATTCATCTTTATTCACACACAAAGGGGGGTGTAGGTGATACTCGACAATGAGAGGGGATGTAAAAGAAATTTTGATAGACGTAAAAGTAAATTTCGACTGAGACATAGCCCCAGTTATTGTTAAACATCTGACAAAAACGAGCACGTGAATTTGCTTGTAGGGCAGTTGACTTTAAATGGCGAGAACTTCAATTGGTCCACAAGGTGATAGATTTTAATGATAAATTTATGTCGAGACTTCATTTAATTATCTAATTAAATATTATTAGGGGACGATCATTGAAGGACCATAAATCTTTGATTGTATAACCAATTTGTAAATAAAAGTGTACATATTCTACAAAATCTGAAAGAGTAAGAACTAAGAAGAGAATGTTTCAGCCCTAAATCTTTATTATATCTGGTAAAATAGTATAAATGAAAAAAAGTTTTACAATTGTAACTTATGGTGTTAAACATTTTATGTTTCTTAAACATAAATAAATATACGATGCACATTTTTAGAAAGTTAAAAAAAAAAAAAAAGTGTAAAAATGCACGTGTAAAACTCATATAGTTAGAAAAGTAAATTTTTTTTTATTTGAATTATGCATTTATTTTCTAAGAGTTTTGTTACATTTAGGTTCTCAAAGAATACAAGACAAAATATTTAACGGATTAAGCTTTGTGAATTACACATGCACACATATGCTTACACCGCATTGCTTTCGTACTAACATTGCATAATCATCAATAGTCAGCAACACGGCGCCTACCAACATCATGCAACAATGCATAATTCACACTTATTAATTATTACTGACTTTGGAATACTAGATGGAAATCAGTAATCGAAGTGTTTGTTTGCATTAATTAATGTTTTTTTTTAATTTTTACATCAGAATTGCTCAACTATGAAGAAGTTTTTAGATTTCAATTAATTTTAAGGGAAATACAAAGCAGAGAATAGTATGCAAATAATTAGAAATGTAGAATGAAGTCTCACATAAACCGCGTTAGTGCCTTGTGAACTATAAAAATAAGAGTTGGGAGGAGGGGAGGAGGGGGAGGTATATTGAGATAGGCAAGTGTAGCTTTGGCTTCTTCCAGCTTAAAAATTTTTGTGTAAAAAGTCATTATGCTCATAGTAAAAAGGAGAAGTAAACAAACAATTAAAAAAAAAAAATTCTACAGAATTTGATAGTTGGACTCTTTTTGGGCAAAAGTAAGCATGCTTTTCTTACCAAAATACATCTAACAATTTGAAGTGTAATGCTATGACAATGATGCAAGTTGTGAATGGAATAAAACTTTGTAAATTGAAAGTTTGATTTGAATAAAAAAAATGCCCACCACAAAGTGACAGGTATTTCATCTTCCATATTACTGACAGATCTCTTAGCTCTTTTCTCAAGTGTTAGTAAAGTAATAAAAAAAATTAAAGCAGATTTGAGATTTACCATCGTGTCAAACGGTCAACGATATTTTCTATGCTATTTATTATACATATACTATGTCATAATAATAATAAAAATTTAGTAAACTTGTATTCTTTAACAATTTGTGTTTAAAAACATAAACGTTTTTTATCAAAAACCTTAAAAATAATTTAATAAAAAAAGGCACATCAGATGCTAGTTACGATGTAGAATTTCAAACGGAACTCTGTGGATGTCAAGGACTACCTACAATTCAGTTTGTACCAATTACATCACTGTAAGCTTAAGTTCAAGTTGTTGTTTATGTTATCTTCATAAGTAAGATAAATATCAATAATTTTTGTCAGTTATTTCATGGCGTGGAAATCTTAATAATTTATCTGAATAAAAATAAAAAATCAATACATTTATATTCTTTAATATTTTGTACTTAAAACATAAAAGTATTTTATAAAAACCTTAAAAATCAGTTAATAATAATAAAAATATACATCAGATGCGAGTTACGATGTAGAATTTCAAACGGAACTCTGTCTATGTCAAGGACTACCTGCATATCACATTTTATTACAAGCTGCTTAAAGCGTAATGTCCAAAATGCTTAAAGCATGATGCATAACGCGCTTTTAGTCTATTGCCTGGGACCAAAATATTTCACAAACATGACAGAACTCTGGGAGTGGATGCTCTTTGACCTTTACATGCTTCGGATCATCATCATAATATTGTTTTTTTGAGTTCTTCTTTTGTGTCAGATAGCTTGTTTAACCCACGCTTGCTTTGAAGCAAAAATGCTTCCGCGCTTGCTAAGTTAAATATAAAATGCATTTCTTCTAGACAAATTAAGTAACAAAATAAAATTTAAGAATGTTTCAGGTTGTTGCATTGTTGTCTATGAAGTCAGTCATGCGGAATTAATATGTATTAAAAGAAAATGGATGAATTATTATATTAAAATATGTTAAATATCCCAAAACTAGTGTAGCGCAATAGGTATTTAGTCAATGGCAAGTAATAAATGTAATTAATACGTTAATTCAGTAATGTAAGTTGTTAAAGTAAATTAAATATAAGCTAAATGTAATGTAAGTAATAAGTAAGTTTAGTCAATTGCAAGCAAGTCAGTATACATTAGTCAATATATTTTTGTAATAGGTATTTTGCAATTGCAAGACATTTTGCTAGTGCAATTTTTCTTATTATTATTACATATAATTGTAGTGCAATAGGTAAAATGCATATCAAATAATATAATTAATTACAAAAGAGTACATTTATTTGAATAATGTTTCATGTGGTCTGTCTAATGAAATATCAGATTTTACATATTAAACGATAAAACGTACGTAATACGATACGCCCATTTTACATTATTTTCGATAAAACAATTATAATTTTGGGATTTTGTTTTTCAAATTATTTTTAGTTTATTCCATTATATGTAAAGGCTAACTAAATATTCGTTAAAATTTCTGAACATTGAAAATTTAAAAACACTTAGAAATTTTTTTTTAAAAATAATTTTTTTTTCTTCTGCATGCATAAATTTCTCATGGAAGATATTTATATAAAAAAAAAATTTCACCCATTAAATTGTACAAAAAATATCTTTAAAAATTATCTAAAGAGAAAAATAATAATAAATTTTAATTATTACAGCTAACGAATGTTTTTTTAGGAATCATATTTAAAGTTTTATTTGTTATTTTAATAAATAATTTTTATATTGGGGTATATAATACTAAATAATGTAACTAGGTATTGATAAAAAATTTTCTACTATAATACAAAACAAAAGTAAACATAAAAGTAAAATAATTAATAAAAAATTATTATGAAAGTTAAACGATGAATTGAGTTCAGCTTTTTCAATCTATTGCTGTGATATTTATATATATTTGAAAAAAAAAAAACATTTAACTATGTACATTTATATTTATAATACAAATACAGAATATCTACGCAAAGACAGTGGCATATTTAGGGTTAAGTTTGATACTTAATATAAGTATTGAAGATGAAATAATTATTCTTAGTCCATAAAAATAATCATCTAAATAAAAATAAAAATAATCACATAAGTATTGAAAATAAGATTTGCAATTTAACTTTAACCTCAGTATAACAGTATGAAAGAAAATATTTTTCACTTATGTAAATTAACTAAAATAAAGATACACATTGATAAAATCTCTCCTGTCGAATTTAGCGTAGGTGAAATTATTCTTTAGCCATAAAAATAGTCATTTTTAAATCTTATATCAAGATTTTCACAGCATATAGACATCAACAAATATAAGTGTATCTGTTACTATGTCATACGCTGTATACGTTAAGATCATATCTGTAGATTCACCATAGAAGTACAAAAATGAAATTTCACATGATATATGACTTCAGTAACGAATTCGTTTGTAGATGATGAGATCTCAACCTGTTAAGCGAAGACGTCTGACAACAATGATAATTTTCAAGACGAGAATGATTCTTATCTGCTGACAGTGCATCAGGAGGAGTCATTAGTTTCAGACAACCATGGAAATTTGCTTAAGACAAGTTCAAGTTTAAAACAAAAATGTTCTTTCCATTATTAGGCGATACGTTTAAAATAAAATTACAATTTACAATTTATTACTCTGGAATAATTCTGGAAAACCCAGACTGAATAAAGTAGCTTTCAAGGCCTTCAGGTGACATTAAAATGCCTTTGATCTGAAGGGATACAGTACGTTACTATACGTTAATGTCTAATAGATTCCTTTAATTTTTAAGTACGTGAAGAGAATATATATTTATCTTATATTAAATTGAAGTACATTAAAAACAATAATGCTAAATAGTTGAAACAACCTAAATACAAAATTATTTATTATATTTTCTTATCTTTAAATAATAATGAAATGATTCTTTAATTCTAAACATATTTTGGTGTTTAATTAAATATGCCACACATTTTTAGACTAGCTGTTACTTTTAATATAAAAAATATTTTGTGTTTTTGTTAGTTAAAATTTTTTATAATGGGTTCAATGACATATTCAATTTTTGATTTATCTTCAAATTTTGAAAAAATTAAATCATGAGACCAGTTTCGATATATATAATAAGATTAAAATTAAAAAAATGATTAAAATTCAATGTCATATTCAATTATTTGTTATTTATCCTCAAGTATTTGATAAAACATTAAATCGATAATGCAGTTTCGATAAATACAATATGATTTAAATAATATTGTGTCATAATAATTTATTTTGAATAAGTGCTTTGTTAAAGGAAGTATAGATAATTTAAAATGTTTATATTTTCTCAATTTCTGATATATTTTTTACGGTGCATTTAACAACAAATAATATTGAAATAAAGATAAATTTGATACAAGATTAAAAACGCCTCCAAAAATTCGTTTCTCCTTATATTTTTCCCCAAACTAAATGATAGAATATATGGTTATTTTTTTAAAACAGTCATAATGTTTAAATGTATTTAATTTATAATAATGTTGATTTATTATAGTTTAGAGCGAACAAAAATTTAATTTGTGTTACAATATAATTGATAATTCATAGTATTAAAGTTAATATCTCAGTCTTCAATTTGAAAGTGATATAATTTTTTTTTTATTTACATATTGAGATATTAGAGTTTGATAAACTTGTTAGTGTTGAAGTTAATTAAATGTTTTTAGCAAGGCTATATATTTTAAATGAAGAAAAATTATTATTATTATTATTATTAAATCTATTAATATTATCAAATTAATTATCAATCTATTATTATTAAATCTATTTAAAACTATTATGTTTTTCAAACTTGAATTTTTAAAACTTAAAAGAAATATTTCATTTATATTATTGTAGTGTCAACCAATAGTTAAGACAATATATTGCAATACATTTGAAATCCTTTTTATTCCATCGGTAATACTTTCCTTATGGTGGATTTGGTAAGGATGAATTTGTTACTATTGCACCAACTTTTGTTCTAATAGAAAAAAAACTAACACAATGATGTCGAAACAAGGGGATATCGTATTTAAAAGTCAATAAAAAAAAAATCCTATAAACCTATCAATCTGTCAACCTTTGGTAAGTTAAGGGACTATTCAACCAAAGGGAGTATCTCATGGTATTCTATTTCTAAAAAAGAAGCGGATGTCCTTCCAAATCGTGAACCCTTAAGGTACTATTACAAAGAGAGCGTTCACACGAAATTCACGAAAAAACCCCTTGCTATTTTTTCCTTAAAAGTGTCGATTGCTCTAAAAATCTTCCAACAAGTTGCTCTGACAGCTTTTTGCCGTCACAACTTCGATCAGTTCAGCAATTGCTCAAGAGGTCAAGTTGCCAAGCCAGAAAGAGAGAGGATGGTTTGGCCCCGATAACCAAGGACATCAGTAGTCAATCGTGTTGCGTGGCATCTGTTTCAAGTTCTTCCACGAAATAAGTTTTCGAAGTCAGAGAGGTTAGCTACTAATTGGGAAGATTTGGTATTTAGTTTTAATTGCGTAATGTAAGGATTAAAATATAATGCAACTGTCTTACTGTAAAATAGTATTGGTATGGTTGGAAGGTAGTTGATCAGTTTAACTGAAATAAATCAAATATTTTCTTTTTGTGAAAATGTTTATACAAATTTTACAAATTTTTGATGTACAAAATTACCTCATTCTCTTTTTTTTCGAAAAAGGGGAGGGGAAGGGGCGTTTTGCAATCATAATCAATCATTTTTCAATCAAGTATGCTTAAAGTAAAAGCCGTATGCATTAATAGAGGACCTAGTACATGGTGGTTCATAATGTGTCCAGTTCCTGAGAATTAAAAAGGATTAAAAACCAGGTGGTTCCTGGTATGATATTCAATTTTCACGAAGATTCAAACAGAAATATAGAAAACGTTTTAAATGCCATTTCTTTTAGCTCAAGAGGGAATTTATAGTTTAAAATAAGAAAAACATTTTCTAACTAGTTGAAATAATAATTTTTAAAGTAGATCATCGTATAGTTTCATATAATATGTTTTATTTTAGAAAAAAAAAATGTCCCACAACTGTTAAAATAACCCATTAGTGTTTTTGAACAGAGACTGTAATTAAAATAAATATAGTATATTTATTAAATATTGAGAATATGTCAAAAATGTTTTCCACAAAAATTTGCATGTTATCCAAAAAACTTATTTTACATTTGCTTAAATCGATAAATTTTCATTAGTTAAAAATTTCAAGAACAAAGCGTTACATTTTAAGAACAATTTAACATAAAAACAGCATTTATTGAATATTTTAGCTTTAACATGATTACATTATAAGCGTTTTACTGCATTGAAAATAATTAATAAGATACTGCTTATACTATTTTTTGATATAGTAAGCTATGGACAAATTAAAATAGTAATAATAAATCTGTCATATTGATCAAATGTTGATATTGAATCTTTGAAATATTACTTGAATTTCACATTTAGAATATCAGTTTTATTTATAATACACAAAATAAACAGGATCAAGAGTTTTTACAAAATGAAACATTTAAATATAAATAAATTAAGCGAAATTGAAAATTATTTAAATCTTTATCAATTCATATCAAGTATGCTTGAAGTAAAAACCGTATGCAATCATAGAGGACATATTGCATGGTGGCTCATATTGTGATCAGTTTCTGAAACGAGAAGAATTTTGAAGAGCACTATATACCATATCATTTATATCGCATGTGTTCGTCCTTCGTGGTTCAGTGGTAACTCGTGCAAATTATTTTACAGGCTGCTTTCATGCGTCTTTTTCGATTATACTATAAAACAAATTCATTCATTCGTCTGAAATAGCATAAATATTTAATAGTTTTGTAATTTCAATCGAAATATAATCAGTTCTTAATTCAATGCGTAGAAAAAAAAAACATTTAATCAAGGTATCACAAATTATAATGATCCTCTTTTACAGTAGTAATTTTTATTATGTTTTTTACAGTTGAAAATTCTTCTTATTTAATGGCGCAACAGCTCATGGTGGGCCAAGGTCGTCTATCTACTGGTAGACCAAGAAACATGACATGTTTTCTTTTTACGGGGCAGGGTTTTTTCAGCCCTACGAACAATGTTCTATAGTCAATACAATACAATATTATCAATACATATAGTTTAAAGCAGATTCCGAACAAATATCCATGACACCGCCCAGATTAGAACTTGAAGTCAGTGCCACCGAGCGCCAGAGAGCTATTAAAAAATTAGTAACATAAATTAATTTATACTATTTATTTAAATCTGGAAAATAAGGCAAATTTTTTTTTTTTTTTTTTTAAAAAACCTGCAGTTTCATGGAATTTGATATAGATTGTAATTTTTTTCAATTTTTTTTTGTTTTTAGTTGAAAATTTATCATTCACTTAAAAAGCATTTAAATAAATTTTTCTTGCTTTTATCGTTAAAAAAAAAGCTCATTAAACTCATATTAAAATTTAGAATGGAATGTTTAATTCTTTTATTTAATTAAAATTATATACATATTTTTTGAAAACATCTTTTGATTAAGACATGAACGCTACATTATCAGTCAAAATGCGGTTACAGTTAAGTGATTAAAATTATTTCATTATCGGGAGAAAGATTTCTTAGCATATTTTACAGTTACGTAATCCACGCTCAATTCTAACATTCAATCTAGTGGTTCACCCTTAACAGTTATCAGTCAAACATTCCAGATTGTATTCCATCTGTTCAACATCTATATGCTAATAGCTTTGATAAAATTCTGACAAAAACAGTGAATTTCCAAGAAAAGTCGGCAAAACATTACAGACATTCGAAGGTGCAATTCCCCTACCAACATTAATAGCAATGAACTGTTATCATGAATAATGTTCCAAAAGGTGTTTAATCTAAAACTTTCATATAAATTGCCTTGTTTTTCTGTACCAAAAGGGATGTGTTCCAAATATCAAAAGGGTTTAATTTTTACAGGGATCAAAAGGAAATTTAGGGGAATTATAGCTATAAATTTCCTATGTGGCTGATAAGAACTTTTTTTGACGTATGCATAGATCAAGAATTTCCAAGAGTTGGGAGGTTTCGAAGAAAATCGAGAAAAAATACATTATATGAGGTTCAAAGTTTTCTTATCGTTACCATTAAACTGATAAGTATTCTTTTTGCATCATTGAAATTTGTTAAGAAATTTTTGCCATTATTTTCATTTGAAATTTTTGAATTCTCTAAAAGTTTTATTTAGTTTCAGTTTTTCTTCCTTTTTCTGTACGCTATCAAATAATTTTGTTAAAAATGTCTTTTTAAAAATTCTTTTGATTATAAAATTTTAGTGGTAATTTGTGCATGGAATTTTAATTAAAATGTAAATTAAATACATAATTTACAAATATTATATTGGCTCATAAAATATTGTCTATTTTAACAAAAAAAAAAAAGTTATTTTCAGTTTGTTTAATTTTAGTAAGTAATTAATTATTTACAAATATAACACAAAAGTTTAAATCTTCACAAAAGTTTTGTTATGATTTCAAAGAAAAGAGGTAAAAATAATTAAAAATTTCAAATGATTCTACAGAAAAATAAATTATACGAGAAAAATATATTATAGAAATGTTTTCGATGAAATAACATTAAAATGATGAATATTCTTTTTGCATCATTACAATTTGTTAAGAATTTTTGCACTTATTTTCAGTTGAAATTTTGAATTCTTTAGAAATTGTATTATTTCCATTTTTTATTCTCTGTACGCTGTTAAATAAATAAATAAAAATGTGCAATTTTTGAAACTTAACAATTTTAATGGCCATGCATATAATTAAAAATAAAAATAAAATAAATAATTTGTAAATATTACAAGTATTCTTAAAATATTTTAGCTCACTTAAACATAGAGTTAAAGTTAAAGTTTTTCAGTTCGATTATATGTTTATGTTGAATATATCGATATAATAGTTAATTATTTACGATTATAACCGTAAAAAGAAGAAGAAGTAAAAATAATAAAAATTTCAAATAATTATATGAAAATAATTTATTTATTCCAAAGAATACAGTAAGATATTTTAAACCTAAAATTTTTCACATTTTTAAAAAATTAAAAAAATGGAATATTTTAAGACTAAAAATAAATATTTTGGCAAACGATTAAAATGAATATTTTGGCAAACGATTTAAGCAAAAAAATTCACATTATTTTTCGACAATAATTTAGAAATATTTTTGCATACGAAGTTTATATCTTTGCTTTATTTTAAAGAAAATCGTCTGCTTAGAATATTAATTTGTTTTTTATCTATTATTTATTTATATAATTAGAATATAATCATAACTTGATGAAGCATAATTTTTTTTAAATTATGCAATTAATTTAATTTTTTTAAATTTCGCAAATTATTTAGCAATTAGGAAAAATACTATTAAAAAAATTTCGAAAATAGTCAGTATAGTAAATTTAACTGTCAACATAAAAACTTATAAAAATTATCGTAGAATAAACAATAAATCAATAAGCTGGAAGCCGATAAAATTTTATCATGAAAGGAAGTGAATTATAATCTGAAATATTGAATAGAAGATAATCAGCTATTCGAGTAACAGTTGAATTGTACTAATGTTATGAATTATGTGTAAGTTCAGACATAGCGTGAAGAATAATTAGATCAATCGGATATCATGGCTAAGTGGCAAGAAAGGAAGTCTTCTTTTTGAGTGAAAATAATCGAAAACTTCTAATTTAATTAGTCAAAAACATGGAAAAAAAGTCGATTAAAACATTCTAACAGTGTTATATTTGCTGAAGAAGCAAACTTAATTTATTCACAACAAGTGATCGCATAATGGTGAGTAATAAACTGAAAAATTATTAAAAAAAAGAATTCACTTTCATGTGGATAATATGGATGTGTAAGAACTACATTTTGAAGGTGCATGTGATCTTCTGGGAAGGTAAGTTCGAATTTATTGATGACACTATAAAGAAGTATACTGACATTTTAAACTTAATTTTAAAAATCATCAGGCATATATCTTAGTCTGCAAAATGTAACAAATGCAAATTACAAATAAATTTTTATTATTAAGTATAGTTGTTAAGTTATTATAAAAAATAAGAAATTTTTCAATATTTGCTTTCAATATATTTTCCTAACTAACATTTTTAAAAATTAATGCTAAAGGATTAAATGGGAAAACTATAATTGTGAATTTTTAAATAGATGTAATCACTTTTATTTAGTCAATCTATATTACTTATTTTTAATATGAGTTAATTAACATTTTAAATCTTTAATTCTGCTTTTTTTTTTTTTAATAAAATTTATCGAAACTAAAAGCGTTTATTTCCTTTAACTGTTTAATGCAAGATCATATCTCATTGCTCATAATAAAAATGAATGTATAAACTATTTTTTTACTTAAAGTGTTTAAGTATTAAAAAAAAAAAAAGAAAAAGGAATTGAAAATAATTGTTAAAATTTTATAGTTTTTAAGTTCTACTTCAATTGCATTTGTTAATAATGTGTTTTCAGAGCTCTATATTTCAGAAATTCTGCTTAATTTTACAAGTGATATTTTTAAAATTATTATTAATGCAATTTTCTTTCTATTGTTATTAATCAATAACGTCGTTATATCACGTGAATGGATAATTAGGAAAAGAAAGCATACGAACTTAAAAACATCAAGGGATATATCACTTATCTTTCGATATAAGATATATTTAGTAAATCATAACATTAAATAATTTATAACGTTAATTAATTTAAAATTTATTATTATTTTAGTATAATTTTGCAATAATTATATTACATAAAAGTACATTAAGAATGTTGATATTATATTAACTACAATAATAATAATTGAAATATTAGTAAATACATACAATGCAAATATTAAATAAATATTTTTTAAAATGATTATCAATGCAATTAAACTATAATTTCAATTTAAAAATTATTTTCTTTTCACTGCATATATTATTCAGGCAAATTTTTAAAAAAAGAGTTTGATATGGTTTTGAATAAATTTCAGTGGTTTTATAACAATAAGATTTCAATTAATTCTATAAAGATCTATTCGATTTGAGAGTCTTAAAATACTTAAATATTTTTTATACAACTTAGTATTTTTTTAATGATAACTATTATTTTTTACTATTTATAGACTCTGTTACATTCTCATGTTCAAAGTATATCAAAATTTTAATTGGATATAAAAACTTCCAATTATTGTAAACTTTTATATAAATAGTTATCCAAAATATCCGAATTATTTATTATGCCGTGTGAAAAATTTCTAATTGATAATTACTGGAACACAATTATCAATTATAAAGAAGGAAACTATAAATAACTTCCTAAACCGATGCAAGATATTCTGTCACAATCGCTGCTGAGTTTGTTCAATTTAAAAATTTATGTCTGCAACTTATACCACCAATGTAAATAATCGAACTTTAGCAAGCGAGTTTTGCCATTTTGCCATAAATTGAATTAATTTAATGCTAATATTTTTTAATTTTAACTTGAATAGGTCACGTGTTCCACTTATGTGACACTAAAAACTTCACTTAGAAGGCGACATGTCCTTTCGGAAGGACATTTTAAGGATAACTGCCGCCAATTTGTGTGTCTTAAGGAGAGAAATCAATGGCTAATGAACAATTTTTGATGCATTTTTGGAAAACTAATCAAATATTAATCCAGCTTTTCAAATATCTTTGTACCAGAATATTTAAAAATTCATAATATTTTTTTAAACTATCCTTAAACATCATTCAGGATGTTCAAGACTTAAATTCATGAAAGGGTTCAGGGACTCGTGCATATCCTGTGCTGATATCAGCCACATTTCTATTAACTACACAATCCAATTCATATTTAAAATCAGAGATCTGTCTGATGCTCGGTAATAACCACAACCGATTTCTCCTTGACCTACGACCGAAGCATCAAGTTTGAATTTAATCTGTGCCGGCCATGCCAAAGAGATGTCATGACTTGAATGCTAAGTTCGCAGAGTGATGAAGAAAACGGATACTTACTGTTCCGTGAATGAGAAAAGTTCTTGAATAAATCACAATTAAAAGGATTTTAAATGCGAAAATTTGTCAGGTTTCTAAGAAATATTGACGTTCCTTAAATGTGATGCATTTTGCATATTTAAATTTAAAGACCTTCTGTCAAGAAGGCGCGTTATAATTTAGAATTTTTAAATAGACATGAGAATGTTTTGTCTCTAGATACATGTCAGATTGTTCTTTTTCCACTAGTTTTTAAATTAAAAATCATTTTAAATTTGAAAGTTCTAGAAATTCAATTAGAATTATGGAGCGTTAAATAAATGAAATTGATGTTTCTTTAATGTGATGTCTTTTGCTTACTTAAATTTAAAGACGTCTACTGTCAAGAAGGTGCAATTTAGAATTTTTAAATAGATATGAAAACGGTTTTTGTCTCTAGATACATGTAAATTTCTTTCTTTTCCACAAGTTTTTAAATTAAATATCATTTTAAATTCGAAAGTTCTGGCAATTCAATTAGAATTGGGGAGCTTTAAAGAAAACGAGATTTAGCTTAATCTATCAAATATAAATATTGACGTTTTTTAAATGTGATGCATTTTGCATATTTAAATTTAAAAAACTGCGGTCAAGAAGTTGCATTTTTAATTTAGAATTTTTAATAGACATGAAAATGTTTTGTGTATTACATATCAATTTATTCCTTTTCCACTAGTTTTTAAATTAAAAATTGTTTTAAAGTTGAAAATTCTTGAAATTTGATTAAAATTGTGGAGCTTTAAATAAATTAGATTTAGTTTAATATATCAGGTTTCCAAGAAATATTGACGTTTCTTAATTTTTTTAAAGTGATTTAAAGACCTGCGTTATATTTTTTAAAATTTTTTGTCTCATATATTTCAATTTATTGCTTTCTACTAATTATTAAATTAAAAATAATTTTAAATTTGAAAGTTCTAGAAATTCAATTAGAAATGTGGAGGTTTTAATAAATGAGATTTATCTTAATCTATCAGGTTTCCAAGAAATATTGACGTTTCTTTAATGTGATGGCTTAATGGATCTTTTGCTTAATTAAATTCAAAGAACTTCTGTCAAGAAGGTGCGTTATAATTTACAATTTTTTAAATAGGCATGAAAATGTTTTGTTTCTAGATACATGCAAATTTATTTTTTTCCACTAGTTTTTAAAAAAAATCATTTTAAATGTGAAAGTTTTGGAAATTCAATTAGTATCGTAGAGCTTTAAATAAATGGGATTTAGTTTAATCTTCAGGTTTCCAAGAAATATTCACATCTTAAATGGGATGCATTTTGCATATTTAAATTTAATGAACTGCGGTTAAGAAGTTGCATTAAAATTTAGAATTTTTAAAAGAAAATGTTTTTAGACACATGACAATTTATTCCTTTTGCTTTAGTTTTTAAATTAAAAATCATTTTAAATTTGAAAATTCTGAAAATTCAATTACAATTGTGGAGCTTTAAATAAATGAGATTTAGGTATCTATTCTATCTGTTCTATTAGGATTCTATCAGGTTTCCGAGAAATATTGACGTTTCTTAAATGGTATGCATTTTGCATATTTAAATTTAAAGAACGGCGGTCAAGAAGTGCATTATAATTTAAAATTTTTAAATAGAAAATGTTTTTAGACATGTCAGTTTATTTCCTTTCCACTACTTTTTTAATTAAATATAATTTTAAATTTTAAAGCTCTTGAAATTCAATTAGAATTGTGAGTGAGTGTGATTTAGTTTAATCTGTCCTGGTAATTGAGTTTGAGTTTACGACCTTTTTATAGTAAATTTATGAAATGATTTTAAATTTAAATTGAAGATTGTATAAAAGGAAATATTTCATAAAAATAGTTTATGGTTGTCGTTTTTGAATTTAAATTAAGATTCACCAAAACAATATAGAATAAAGCGAAAAGGTGTTTTTGATCTACCTATCCAAAATGTATTTGTCTTTGGGGAATTAATTTTAAAGACAATTATATAATTTTTTATAATTGTCTTGTGTACTTTTCACATTTTGTACCGCATAAATTTGTCAGGTAAATGCTGTTACCATATTCAAATTGAATATGTTCATTTAAAACAGGGTTGTTAAGATTGTTAATTTAATAAAAAGTGTTTGTCCATTTAAGAGAAATTTCAATGTGCTCTGGTTTAATCAAATTATTTTATTTATTGAATAAAATCTGAAATAATTTTATGATTTTGTAATTGAAATATTAATTTAAAACAATAATGAAAATTTTATATTAGTCAACGATTGATAGATACTTAAGATATTTTTTAAAACAATAATGCCTTTTCAATCTCGTAAAAGAAAACGAATAATATATTGAAAAATTATAATGATCAGCATATAACTATACTTATTATTAGTATGCATTTATAATTATTAGAATTGCTAATGAATAATATTCATTCCCAATGATTAGTATATACTCATGGTCAATATGCACGTAATGGTCAGTAAACACTTATAATTATTACTATAAATGCTTAAAGATTCATATACACTCAAAATGATCAGATGCCTTCATAATGAACATTTACTCAAATGCATAAGTCGATAACTTTCACCAATAGTCATTTCATTAGGTTATGGCAGCTCAATACTTTTTAGCTCAACAGGTAGTTCGTGATCTTCAGTGTCGAAATCGCTTCTGAATAATGTAAACCATTTTTGACAAGTCTAATAGCTCCTTCCTATATTTGGCATTACCTACTGCATTGCCCTCTTTATACTGACTGAACTTCTTCAGTAGGGGCTAAGAACTGCCCTTGAAAAGTTGAATGCCACACTTTAATTTTTTTCAACTCCTTCTATTAGCTCACACTCTCCCTATATATATCTTGTTCAAATTTTCAATCGTTCATAAAATACTTTTTTTTATTCATCCACTCAAATTCAAATACATTTTTTAAATTGCAGTGGATGACACTGGATGTTAATAAAGTTTTTTCAAATATTAATTCAGTAATTAAATTAAATTAATTAATTTTAGTTTTTTTTTAGATTTAAGTAGCATATATCTACCAATAGATGGCGTCAAATAAACTTAAAAAAAAAAGAATGAAAAAAATTATTTATAAAGGACTTTTTGCAATATAGTGGAAAAAAAGTAGGAATTGACTTTAAATATTTTTTTATATAATTATTTTGAACTTTTAATATTTGTCCTTATGTAAGTAAAAATACAATAAATATTTATTACATAACTTGGACCCATCATAATTAACCCTATTTCCCCCATTCACACAAATTCTTTTAGGTTGGGCATTTTTCATAAGAATATCGATGTGGGGCCCATTTTCTTGTAGTGCTACATGGGCAACGCCATTACGAATTCTCACTGGTTTACAACCAACCGGATCCGTAACTTTTCTCAATGCTGAAGTAGCCTGTGAACTGGAGTACAATTACTTTAGCGCTACTGTAGCTCCGGTCATGATAGTTTATTCGATCATTTTTTCCGAGGGTGTGCACATAATCACTGAATACTGGTTCGATTTGGCTAACCAGTGAAACTCCTGCGGCGAAGCTTTCCATAAGAATTCGATGTGTTTCTGTTACTTTTAAAAAATACAAGGGTAAAATTTCTTACAAAAGTTCTTTTTCGGTACAACATTCGAAATATTCAAAGTTTTAAAAAAATCTATGTTATTCTCGCTTCAATTGAACGGCATATAGTAAAACATCAAAACCTAATGAATGAATTAAATTTGATACAAATACCCAATTGCACAAAAAAAAAAAAAAAAAAAAAAAAAAAAAACTAAGAAAAAAATACTTAGGATTTGAATTATTAATTTGTAATTTTTGTCTAACGAGTTTATTGTTTAAGTTTCAAAAAATTTCCAAGTTCGTTGATCACTTCAAAATGGACAAACAATGTTCCAATGTTCCCTAAGACTAAAAGGAATTCTAGAATCACTTATAAGGCAAACTAACTCGAACATTGAAGAAACCCAAGTCCGATTGAAGTCCAAAAAGCTAACCAGCAATCCGATTCTCAATTCGAAACAGTGATATTTTCCACCAAATTAAATTTTTTTTAAAAAGCCCCAGTAAAGCACGCTATCAACGAAAATTGAAACCCTTTTTATTAGTGTCAATAACCCTTATCCTCCTTTGGGTATACACGGAAACTGAAACACTTATCCTCATGCAGTATTTATTGTTGCAGTTTTATTTACCATTATCCTCCCTCCACATTAGTGAATTGAAATCTTATCCTCTCGCTTTTTAACCGTTTTTCTTGAAAAATGTGTTGTTGAAATTTCAATAAATTCCCAAGTTTCTTCATTATTTCTCAATGAACAACAATGCTGCAGGCTGTCCAATTTGTTTCCTAAGACAAAAAATGACAAACCAACTGACTAAATAGACAAACCAACTAACCCGAATATTTTGGAAAAAACAATGTTCAACTATCAATTCGAATCAATGTCGATTCGAAACATTGTGACCTTACTACAAGAAGAATTATTAAAAAAAAAATAATAAAAAAAAAACGGTGTAAGGCCCTCTATCAGCTGAGATTGAACCCTTACCCTCTGGTAGGCTACTGGCATAGACCCCTAGGGCGATAATTTGTAGTACTTAAAGTTGCGACAGAAACTGAAAACTAAACTCAACACTCTTTAACTCGGAGAAAGTGAAAAATATTGTTTTTTAAAACAAACACATAACGAAATTTGGAAGAAAAAAAAAAAACCCAAACACATAAAGTATTTTAACCTTTCTGAACTCTTTACAATTCAATTGTGCAAGTTAAAAAAAGAAAGTAATTCAATATTTCCTAAGACATCCTACGTTTGACATTTATTACCAAAAATCAATAAAAAAAATTTTTACGAAATTAAATATAAAAAGTATAAAAAAGTTAAAAGTGTTAATAAGAAATTTTGTTCCGAAATATTTTTTAAACTATTTTTAAAAAAGTTCCAAAGTTATTGACCTCAAGATAAGCGTCAAAAATTTACGCAACGCAGATTTATGAGTTGTATACTGTAGTAGTAACTCAAGTTGGGTTTATTCGGTTACAGTTTATCGAATCCTTTGTGTAGTTAAAGAAGTTTACTTTCATTTTTTCCCACCGCTATTTGATGGGAATCTCTTGCAACACAGAGCTTTTAATCCGGGGTGTAGTCTTTTTTATCTGACCAGGTGGGAATAATCTGATAAAAATGTTGAAAGAGGCATTTTTTATTTTATTTTTGTTAAATGAACTATATTGCCTGAAGTCCCGTGCACTATAAGGAGGAAGTGATATTGATTGATAGAAACAGTTGTGTTGTATAGATAGTGGATAAAAGGAAAGAAAGAGGAGAAAATGAAAAGAATTTGAGTCATAAAATATTGCTTACACAAAGATTGCTGAAATAAGCAAGCTAATAAAATTAACAAAAAAAAAAAAAAAAGTTTGACATTTTTCCTGTATTTCAATCTGAAAATATTAATGTAATTCAGAAAAATATCGTCAATATATATTTTTTTTACAAAGTTCTTATACGTGTAGAAATAAATGATTATAAGATTTGAAAATTATGGTTATATAAATTTTATCAATTATTTTTATATAAAAACTATGATTAGAAGAATAAAAAAATCTGGGAACTAAAATTAAAATGGAAATTGTATTAATAATTTAGTAATTTTTTAAAATAATAATAAAATATTTTATCCATGGTTATTTTCAATAATAAAGTATAGTTTTAAAACAAATGGATACTTTATTTTAAAATAAGTTTATTTTTGAGTCAATACGTTAGGCATGCTCGTGGTTCAAAGGGCGCTCACAGGTTCATATTTGAATTCATTTGTGGCGTCTATTGCTGTTAGTGCTACCTCAAAAACGAGAAGACATGATGACGATTGTGACAACGTGTAAACGTCTCGCATAGATAGACAGGGTGTCTGGTAGGCATTTACCTGATTTTCTTCCACACGACACGCAAATGCAAGTCATTTGTGATTAGAAGTCGTAATAGCAATGACCCCTCTTCATTGACTGACAAACTGGTTATTCACGGCATAAATAAGTGGGACATGGAGCTTTACTTTTGTTCAACAGCAGAATTAATGTATTATTGCAGAAAATTTACAGTACATAGATAGCAAATTTACAGAACATAGCAAAGAATAGCACGCACACATACACTTTTACTTCATAATAGACTACAGTCAAATCTGTTTTTCTGCGCTATATAAAAAAATTCCATTCAACGCATATTATAAATAAAAATTAATTAGAATACGTAATTTAAAAGAAAATAATAAATGGCTGGCAAAATAACGTGCAAATAAAAAATCTAACAATGGCCCACCTGATATGATATCATCACATTACCACGAATGCTATTAGAAGCGAGTAGTCCTGCATCGTAAGGTTTTGATTTACATATCTTCTAAGTGGGATTTTTTTATACGGTTACTATGTAACGCATACTTTTTGTTTTTCTAAATGTGTTACAAACAATATAATAGCTACTTATGAAATTTCAAGATAATTTTTATGCTATTTCTTTTATATGATTTCTATCCCCCGCACAAAAACATGTTTGACTGTATATAAAACTAAATATTAATACGAAACATCTTGATTACGAAATTAATTGTAATATCTTAATACCTTTAAAGGATGCTTATAACCCTGGAATTAAAACAAATAAAATAATACTCATAGATTTGAAACACTGAAGATACTTAGATTGACATTGAAAATAAATAACACTTAGATTTGATTTACTTCCGAACAAGTCATGTGGTAAATACTGAATATATCTGTATACATTAAGTAAAATGAAAACTGGCAACTTTCAAGGTGATCGTTTTGCCCCGTGGCCTTGAAATAATGTAAGCAGCTAGCGTTAAGAATGGCACATAATCGAATGTGTTGACTTTATTACAACCATTGCCTTCGAAATGAAAAGTTATGATGTCTACAATAAATGTAAAACCTCTTATCAACAATTTTCTTGTCTTGTAAGAAATACCTGTTTTCTCTCATATAATAATACAAAAGCAAGGCAACTATTCCAACTCCTGGAGCGTTGACTATCCCCCAATCCTCTCAGAAAGTGTTGTCATCTCCTTATTGAAATGCCAGTGGATGTCGAAATTTCAATGTCGTTATGTTAGTGGACTGCTCGACAGAAAGTAGACAACAAGGTTGTCTCAGAAAATAAAACAAAAATGATTGTTATATTCCAGAAGAATTTCTTTTTTAAAAGCAATCAGTTCCAAATTTAGATTAAGTGATTTTTTCAATATCCAGATGATTTTAAAGTACCAGGAATTACTGTTACCCTAATATAAATTATGCTCTAAAACGGTTCTGAAAAGCAAAATTAATATAGATAGTAGAAAATGTGCTAAAAACTAATATATCAGCTGTTATTTTAAGAATTATTCGCTAAGTGGAGACGACAATGCAAAAGTGTCTATTAGCTGAGACGACTTTAGGGAAATTCTCCCTGTTTCCTCCTGAACAGCAATTAGATACATATTCAGATACTTTTCCAGAAAGTCTTCTGTAGAACATGCATTTCATGGGGAAAAAAAAAAAAAGTTTCAAAAGAAATCTATTAATAATAAAAGGAATAATTGGAAAAATTATTATTTTTCCAATTAGTTTATCTCGGTTTATTTATTCCTTTTATTATTAATAGATTTTTTTGGAACTTTTATACTTTACCTAATTTTTTTGAAACTTTTATACTTTTTTTAAAATACAATTTACCTTTTCTAAATAAAAATAAAAATAAATTGTATAAATAGTAATCTTTCAATTTGCAAATATCTTACATTTATTTATTTTACAATATCTTTAAAACTTTCCACTTTCCCTAATGTTCATATGTAAACTTAATTAATTGATTCAAATTGAAAAATTAAAAGTGATCTAAAGCATTATTTTATTGTATAATTATATCAACGATTTCATTTCATTAAAATATGTTATTTTTTAATGAAAATACATACTGTTTTTTTTTATATAAACCTATAGGAAATTAGATTTAAATCATAATTAAAAGTGGAAATTATAAAGTATTAAAAAAGATACAAATTTTTAATAATATCCGATGAAGAATTTAAATTAAGGGTTATTATTTTATGAAAATTTTCATTTTGTATATTGCAGTATTGAATTTGCATTAAAAAGTCAATTTAGGTGAGCAAAAAAAAAAAAAAAAAAAAAAAGGCCGTTTAAAAATAAATAAACACACTAGATGGCAGCACGATAATTTTTATTTGGACATTCAAGGATATTTAATCCACACATATCCACAGATTTTAATAAAAACTGATTAAGGATATTTAAAATATATACAAGATGTACAGCAGATAAATTTTTATTAAAAGTATTTGAATGCAATAAAGAATTCGTCATTCAAAAATATGAAATTTCTGAGATTTCAGTTTACATGCACAAAAATGACTAAATATTTATGACATTCACAAACTATAAATTAAAAGCGAATTTTCGTTCGATGTTTCACATATATCACAAATTTATTAATTTTATTTTAATCATTGCTTTTTTGCGCTATTTTCTTTTTTTTTTTCTCTTCTGTTATATTTTTAACTTTGTTTTCAAACAAAACATTCTTTCCTATAAAAGGACAATTAGTTTATATTTTGATTTAAGAAGAAGTGTAATTTCAAGAAAATATAAGTGATCTTAATTTATTGAATTTCAACAATATTTTAAAATAAAATTTAAACTTGTGTTTTCACATTTTTGACACGAATATTAATTTTTGTGATACAGGAAAAAAAAAAATAAAACCATTATATTTATTTGTTAAAGAAAAAAACATTCGGTTTTGTAACATGATTTATTATTATTTTCACGATAAATTAGATGCTAATAGAAACTCATCACACAGCTGAATTAATTTAATAGACTGTGATTGTAATTAATCATTAATATTGTTGAATGCTGAATTGGATACGCTCCACTATAATAATGCATACTATAATAATGCTCTCTATATTTAATTAGATTATGTTGGTCGCCAAAGTTAACCATTTATAAAAGTTTTTTATTCATTTACTATTTATTATTTAAACAAATACTAATTCATTGAAACTCTTAGTAATTCGTTGAAGATCTTAGAAAACTAAGGAATTTACAACTTAAAAAAAAAATCACGAAAAAATATACTACGCCAACCCACAGTATTTTATTTTGGAAACCATAAAGTACATCAAAGTAACAGTAAAGGTACGCATTTTTATTCCTTTGAAATAACTTTAAAAATTTAAGGAGTCAAATTCAACTCGTGGTATGTAGCCCTGTAGTATAGTGCAGCTTCTTGTAAAAGAAGGCTTTGATTCGAATTTTCTGTCGATATCCGTTATATCTGCTGTTTTCAGAAATGAAAAGATAGCACACAGTCTTTAATTGATAATCGATTTATCTGTATAGAATAATACATCTACAAATGTTCACCAATAAAAAATGAAAAATCTCGAAAATTATCTAATATCTAAAATAATGTGAAATTATATTTATAATATAATTTGAACATGATAAATAAATAATTTCATGTAACAGAAGAATATATCAGATGTTACATCAGAATTTTATGTATAACATTTTAGTGTTTGATTTAATTTTTGTGTTAATCAAGCGCAAAAAAGTGGTTTGTCAAATAATTTTTATTATTAATATTTTTATTTTTGTGCATAAAGATGTTCGACATGTGATAAAATGATTTATAAATAATGATTTAAGATGATGTTAGAAACAATGAATTTTAAAATGAAATCTACTCATTTCTACCATCATACTATAAATAAAAATACTTTAATTGAGTTGGTTTATGTGATGACATCTGAATGCATAACTGGACAGATTATTAGCATAATCTAGAATTAAACTCAAAATGTAGTACCTTCTATTCATTAATTGTGCCAAAACTTTGCCAGTAAGCTTAAACTTCGCTTATAATACTAACAACTTCAAGTCACTTGCAACAGATGTGTTGTTGTTTCGCATCCCACTTGGTAGACATCTAGACCAAGTCCACGAACCCGTGTGGATTCATGGTTGTAGGGAAAGGGAACAAATTCTGTTGTTGATGGAGAACCCACGGGTAGAAGTCTGAATGGGTTCTGTGACGCTCTAAAGCCATATGAGACCCGGATACGGCTTAAAGTGGATTTCGAATCACACTACAAACATCCATGGCACCGCCAGACTTGAACCCAAAACTTGTGGCACCGAGCGCCGGACTTTGACATTCATTCCCCTCAAGAGATGTTAAATGAATAATAAAAGACAAAAAAAAATCACGAGCTTTATAATTTTTTACATTTTATATATTAACAATGAAAATGCTCAAAAGCAGAGCCTGTATAATTAAGCATGCTTCAAATATGCCATATCGCAACCATTTGACAATACAAAATGATTATAATTCGAAATTTTAAAGATTCATTAAAAAGTCTTTCAATGGTAAAAAGTGCAATCAACTCTATTTTATACAATCGTTGCATGAACGATTAAAAACTGATACGCCTATCTTAAATGGCAAGAAAATCCACTTTTTGCCAATTAAGTGCACATCAAAAATAATCTCACTTTTATTTCATCCCAAGACAAATTAATTTTTCGATTTTCTTCTTCATTGTCTCTCCCCATATCTCATCGTGAGAAAAAATCCCGAATTACTTAACGAAAACCACGTTTGATTTTTCTCACCAAACACTCCCGGTTCCAACACTTCACTTCTGAGTCCTTGAAGACTCAAGTGCAATGTTAATTAGAACGTCTATCTCTCCTAATGCTCACTTCGTATTCTGGCTGGGTTGGGTTCAAGTAGCGAAGGAGGGGTGGTGGGAGGTGGGAAGTGAAAGTGTTGCTCTCGTTTTTTGTCCTTGAGACAATTCTTGCATTAGTATTCCAAGTGAGATTGGTTTTTGAACTTAAACTCGAACGGGTTGAAGGTCATTTTAACACGTGAAAAAGTTGAAACGTGCACAAATTAATCACATAAGAGTTCAATTTATTTTTGGACATGTGATAACATGTTTTGATAAATAATGATGTAGATGGATTTGGTTAAGAGATAATGAGTTTTTAAAATGATGTCTACTGGTTTTTGTCATCATTCATTAAAAGTTATAATTAAAAACAGCATATTAATTAATTAAGGAGGTTTATGTGATGACTTTAGATCGTGTTAAATCAGATTTTAATTAAGAAAATATTTCCAATTCAATAAAAATTTTTTTACTAATAATCAATGAATTAATATTATTAAAAACTTAATTTCTTTTTAAATGGAAAACTTTGGGCAAAGCAAAAGGCTTTTTTTTTGTTTTAAGCTACTTAAGAAAAACATCAATTCTAAACAATTCTAAAACATTAGATAATTTTATCATTGATTCTAACATTTTACATTCGTTTAATTAGATATTATGCTATTTTATACCGAGGGATATGAAATATATAGATGATTTTATTTATAAAGAAAAAAAAATTTGCAAACTTTTACAGGAGATTTGCTTTAATTACCTTCTTCTATGGATTAATTACCCTTGGCACTACAGGCCATCTGCCTACTGGCAGATTTCGAAACAGGAGATGTTTCCTTTTTTTGGGGGTGGAAGGTAGTGTTGCAGCCTTACGCCCAATGTTCTTCAGTCATATTAGATCTGTTAAAGTCAAACTGACCGACTCTACAGTCATATTAGGACCTACGGTTTAAAATGAATTATTGCATACATTGATAAAATGACAATTTAAAAAATTATTGATAAGTCTTGATAATTTTTTTGTTTTAAGGAAAGATGAGCATATTGTTTAAGTTTGTTATGTATAAGGTTACAATGTATTTTGAAAGTTAATAGGACTTAAGAATAAATATTTAGATGGTTGCGTAAATAAATAATTAATTTTTTTTTCAAAATTTCTCTTTACACTGAGTTTTACTTTAAAATCTGTTCAAGATAATGTTTCATTCAATTAAAATTTATCAATTAAAAATTAAAACGATTAAAATGTATTAAAATTTATTAATTAAAATTAAAAAAAAAAAATAACATTTATTAATTAAAATTAAAATTAAATAATTATTAATTAATTCAATTAAATTAAAATTTAAAAAAAAATAACATTTATTAATTAAAATTAAAAATTAATTAATTATTAATTAATTCAATTAAAATTTATTCGAACACTAAAAATAATTTGTTTTAAATGAAAATAATGTTATTAAAATATAACTACTTAAAATTAAAATTTACTTATTGTTTGTAATTAAAGAAATAAATAAATCTTTCAGAAGAATATTTTAAAAAAATAAATCATTATAAGAACTAAATCTTTTAGAAGAAAAAAACTTTTCGATAAAAAAGAGCATATTTCAACAAATGAATTTTGTTCCAAATATTTAAAGAAAACTGCACCCCTTCAAAACGAATGCCTAAAATATAACTTTAGTTTCACTACATTTTAAAGCCATTTCAAAGAATGTCATACCACTTTTATTAACATTCATATTCCATGGAAAATGAAAACATTTACAAACACCAAAATAAACATGAATCTTATGACATCTTTAGCAGAAAAAAGGATTTAAGTATAATATTTAAAATTCAGACGTCACGCAATGTTACTCCCAGATTATAAACCCTTAACAAAATGAACTTCAAAACAACAGACATTTGGAAGACGACTTTCCGAAATCGACGCCATGCATCTATCATTACTGCATCTAAATGCTCTCACAGTAGAGAGTCATATTGGGCGGTGCTAATGATGGCGTTGAAGTGCCAAATACTTGGGTAACATTGCTAAACGTTTACTGTCATCATTTACACGTTAAAAGCATCTTCCAGTCTGCTTGAGCGAGCCTGGAATGATGGTCATTATAATCAGCGTTTAATCTTTTAAACTCTGCATTGTTTTGGGAAAGGAGGCGAAAATGTTGAAAAGAGTTTCGAAAGTAAAAACTTATTTAAAGTGGAAAGTTTGCATATGTAATTAAAGTTTTGATAATAATAATAATGACGCTATTAGAGAAAATGGCGTTCATGTTTAAATGGGTATTTAATGGAGCGATAAAGGAGATAAAACATATATATGAATAAATGAAGGCATTGAAAAGTATACAGATTCTAGTATCATTTAGATCAGGGTGGCCAGCTCAAATGATCTTGTGGGCCACTCTGGAAATGCACCATAATTCCGAGGGCCGCATATAAAATTATATTAGATTTAGACCCACTAAAGACATTTTTGTGGAGTGAAAAACTAAAACATAATAAGTTATTATTATTGTGCTCACTTTTATTCTTACATATAAACGTAGATAATATAATAATAATGATACTAAACGTACACTGTAAAAGAAATATATAATACTAAAAATAAAAATATAAAATATATATAAATATAAACGAAATAAAAAAAATGAAATCATTAAAAAAATATTTATTTTACTAGTGTGATATTTGTTTCTCCACTCATCATGATTTTGAAGAATATAATTTAATTATTCTGCGAACTCATAACTGTAAGCTCATCAATAAAACAGGCAATATCTGTCATATATTCGCAAGACTATTATTTTAAAATCAAAGTTAATTTTTTTTCATCATTTCAACAGTACATTTTGAACACAGGGATACACAACATTTACATTTACACAACATTTTGAATACAGGGATGCACAAGTAATGTATTTTTAATACATTGGTTTTCACTACTTTGGTCATTAGAAAAAATAAATATTTTGAAAAAGTGTGATAAATCTTCACACTTTTACAAATTACAGGCGGGCAGCGAGTTGACAAACCGATACTAGAATCTGTATACTTTTCAATGACTTCATTTTTATATATGTTTTATCTCCTTTATCTATATATATGTTCTCCTATATATTCTCCTCCAAATTCTCCTATATTTGCATATATTCTCCTTAATTATAAATATTTTTATATACAAATTTCTGTTTCTACTTTATAATATAAAATAGAAATAGTTCGAAATTCGTAGAAATTTGTTATACGAATATATACGAAACGAATTTGAATATAGAAATTTTTAACGTTTTGTTTATTAATAGTTAAAAGCGTCATTAGTACTTTTTGTCTTAAATATAAATGATAATCAATATAAAATATAAATAATTTATCTTTTTCTCCTTTAAATTTGTTAAAGAAATTTTTATTTCTTTATTTATCAAGATATTTTCAAGTTATTCTTAAGATATTTTGATACCATTTTGTATAATTAGAATGTTAAAAAACTGAAGAGGGTGTGATTGGGTTGAGATACTCGAGACACAAGTTTTAGTACTCATAATTACCATGCAGCATTTAACACAAAATTTAAAGTAAAAGAAAGATAATTAGAGCTCAGTGGAAGGACTACACTTCTGAGTCGGAACTTTAAATGAGTGTAGGGTTGTGCAAAATATACGTCCTTTTCGGATCTGAGTCTGTAGTCCAGCTGATCATTTCTCCTGAACATCACAAGGGGTGTTCTTGCCAGCATGTCAGAGGAAGGAGAGTTACAAATTAAATTTATTTGAAAAGGGTGTAAATTTTATATTTTTTGAATATTCATTTTAATCAGGGAAATTTTTAGAATATTTAATAATACAGTTTATAATTAAGTGAGCTTATATAATATTTTGCGTGTTTTAAAGGAATTTTTTTGTATTAAATAAATATAATTCCTTCTCAACATTTTCAAGTAAGCTATTGTCAGTATGAAATTAAATTATTTTATTCCTTGTAACGTGTGAAATTTTGTTTTTTGTTTTGAATTTTTTAGAATCAATAGAAAATGTTTTTTTTATGTAGTTTTAAAAGTGCGATAACTCATTAAAAATATATATGCAATTTTTTCTTTTTCTTTTTAAATTACATAAAAACTGGTTAGTTTTTCTGTTTCATTTTCTATCATTATTTGTTTTCTATATTAGTTTTTATATTATTATCATTATCTGTTTCCTGTATAATAAAAGAAAGAAATTATTTTACATCATGATAATAAAATTATTGTTCATTATTACAATTTATATATTTTTAATAATAATTTTAATATGTTTGATGTTTTTTATTCTGTAAGTAATTTTTTTTTAATTTTTAAAAATTTGCAAACAACAAAATATGTTTGTGAGTGAATGAAATTTTAAATGAATGATGTAGGACTATATTCTTACGTATTTTAAATAATTTAAAAATTCCATTTCTATTGTTTGCTCATTTATTGATAAAAAAGCATAATGATACATACAGTACACAAAATCAGATAAGCAACACTTTTGGCACAGAGTACATTGGTTACAGGGGGATATGGAAATGATACAAAAATTAGTAGGTAAAACTGACTGTAAAAGTAATATTTATTTATGTCTTTTCAATAGAAATTAAGAGATTTATTTTAAAGTTTACCATAGTTGATTTAAACGACTAGATCATGAGTATTTTGAGAACTTTTTATTGCCATTAGTGTTATGATTATCTCTTTGTGGCATATAAAAGAAACGTGCGGAGATGTACTATTATTTAAGAAACCAAAACTTAAAATATTAAAAATGTGCGCGTTACAAAACATTTATGTCCATTTTTAATTAAAAATTAAAAAAATGGTAAAAAAAAGTTAAAATTAAGGATTTTCAATTAATTAAAAACTATGTTGATTTTATGTTAAATGAACATAATTTCAATTTAAGATGGAAAAAGCTTGTTGATAAAAAATATTCTAGAGATATGTAATATCTCATTTAAAATTAATTTTTAATTTATCAAGCTTAAATATGCAACATAATTATCTTATCTAATTAATTAATTAATTAATCGCTTAATTGATTTTCACTTAATATCATCCTTTAGTTAAAAACGACTTTTGATTTATCGGCAATTAAAAAAAATAGCTGCCATTTTCCTAAAAATCAATTACAATTGACAAATTTTCCAATCTCGTTTGTCCATGAACAATGAAATTCGTTCTAGACTGAATAGAATCATTCATTGGGAATTCATTTCTTTTCGAAATCGAACCTCCTCCTAACTGGTTGGTAACCGGGAATAGGCTTCTCGACCCTCCTGGAGTAGGCTTCAGCCCCTATGAGGGGTGCAGCCCTTTGAACGTCTTGATCATCCAAGAAGTGAATCTCGGGGTCATCCGTTTGGATGTGGCTGTTCAGGTAGTAGAAGTCTTGCGCGTGAATGCAGGGCACTGCATCTTCTGGATAAGTGCACGTAAACGTAAGCTGATTGAAAACCTGTCAAAACATCAATCAAAAATTCAAATACCAGATAAATTCAATAGGTTTATTTCTTTATTGAATTAAGAGGGGGTTAAAAAGGGGTCAAACGGTTTCTTTTAAAGCTTGATTTCATTCGAATGAAGAAGATTTAAAGTGCATTGTTTTTATTGTTATGGTAATTTCCAAGAAAGAAGTAAGTGTTCACCAGTTTTATTCTCTGTTTTATTTCTTTAAAAAAAGTTTCCTTGAATGAAAAGAGGATTCTTTTTTAGTCGAGCGAACTCTTTCTTAAGTGGATGTTCTTGTTGAACGTGTAAGACATACAAAAAAAGGTTCTTTTAAGAATTTAAATTAGATTGCTATATTTTTTCGTCATCAATCTTGAAAGATTATTTTGGAGTTGGATGCAGTTAATAAAAAGAAATAAAATTTGGTGGAATTATTATTATTTTTTTCTTGATGTAGTATTCATTTTGATTAAAATTATTTTGCACAAATATCACTTGATTTGAGTTAGAAAAAATTAGTTTTATCAAGTAAATTTAATTAACAGCTTATTAAGATAATTTAGATGAAATTTAAGTATTAATTTTTTTAAAATTAAATTGAAGTATATTATTGTAAATACAACTTTGCTGTAAATCAGGTATAAAAAGCAATTTTTTTTTACACCAAACAGAAAAATGGTTCGAAAGCATTTTGTAGTATTCATTGCTTTGTTTCACATTTAGAAATAACAAGTAACGGATTCCTAATTAAAATGAACTAATTTATTACTTTTTAGATTAATGTTTTAGATTATTTATTTAAATTTCTGGTTAAATATGTTTGAACACTTTTACTTGAAATTACCAAAACAATAAAAACAATGAATTCGTTTTCTTTGGGTAAAATTTGTATATTTACTTAAAATATTTGTGAACTGCAATGAAACAATTCTAAATGTTAATAACTGTAAATAATGTTAAATAAATGCTTATACTATATTAATTGTTTCCTAAAGTCCCTAAAAATCTGTATTACTTTCTCGAATTTTATTTCATTTGAAGAAAAAGGAAAATACATTTTATTAACAATTGTCATCGTCATCATCATCATTGGCAACAGGCCCATGATGGGCCAAGGCCGTCTGCTTACTGGCAGATTTGGAGACAAAATATATGTTGTCATTTTTGCGATAGGGTTGTCAGCCCTACACACTCTACAGTCATATTAGACACAGACGATTTAAGTGGATTCCGAACCACTACAAATATCCATGGCACCTCCGGGACTTGAACCCGAAACCTGTGGCACCGAGTTCCAGAACGCTAGATTTACGCAAATGTATTTCATAGCTATTCATTTTCACTTCTTTGACACTTAAAATCTCTTATCGTCTCTCTAGAAAATAATTTATTTAAGAAATTAAAATATAATAAATGAGAACTTTCCGCTGCCAAATTTTTTATTGTGTTAAAATTCATCACTACTAAACGCATAAAACCATGCTCTTAAATATAAGTATGACAAATATTTCAAAAGAATGAAATTTTTTTTTTTGCTTGAAATAAAAATTCTCACCGTCTGGTTTCCGCAGAGGAAACTGTACTGCATCTGAGTCTGTTTTCCATCGGTGGTGTCAGCCGAGTAGCAAATGTGGAAGATTTGGCAGTTATTGTCTACATCAGCGTAGTAGTAGCCATTCGCGAAACATGTGAATGTAGAACGGATGGGACCGACCAATAACTCTGCACCTTCAGGTAGAGCATATTTGTCCTTTTTATCTTGCTGTAATAAAAATAGAAAATGTTCTTAGAATGATTGAAGATAATAAATGAATAAATAAATTTAAATAAAAAAATACCATAGTTTACTGCACCCAAATGAGGATTGTAAGTTTAAAAAAACTTGGTGATTTTTTAAATAGTTCATGCTTATATATTCATTTTAATACAATAATTTTAAAAAAATAATTAATTAATTAGTAAAATTTTACTTTATATATTAATGTAAAGTAAAACATTTCAAAGGCATAAATATTTGAATAATTTATACTTTAATAATAATAAATATTTAAATATTATTTTATATTTTCAAAGGAATAAATACTTTAATAAGTATTTATTCCTTTGAAGATATAAATATTTAAGTATACAAAAATATTTTAATATACCATAGTTTCCTGCACACAATATGAGGTTTGTACGCTTAAAAAAACTTTAGAATTTCATAATGTTGATACAGACTGTTACGTACAATCTGTAAGCATTTTACTAATGCTATGTACGAATTCTTTCAAATATCTTTACATATAAGCGATTTTCTGTTGTAGGTAAAATTTGTACTAATTGACGAGAAATTAATCAATATTTTTATCCGTCTTACAAATATGAAAATAATAAATTATAATTTTTTATTTGTTTCAATTAGAGTAGAATATTGAATTATTCAAGATTTGAATATTTTTGAATTGAATCTTGCATTATTGTATGAAACACTTTATCGTAATTTATTTGATTGTATTTCCATGGAATATGTCCTGCAAAACTTTTTTATCCTGATGAAATCATGCATAACTCCAAATAATTTTTGGCATCTTTAATGTATCGTCTGCTATTTTTAAAATAATATTTTATTATAAAGAGAGCTATTAAATTTCGAGAAATATTTTGCAATCTGAATATAGTTACAAATTATAACTTATGGGTCTAAAAAAAGCAAAAATAATAGTAATAATAATAATAATAGAAATATAAAATAAATAAATAATAATAATAATAATTAAACTCGAATAGATTATTCGCGGAACACAAGCGTTGCATTGATGACGAAAATAATTTGAAGTTTATAGCTTATCAGATATTTGTAGTTATTCCCCTGTTCCACATAATTAATTATTTCGTTTCAATATGAGAATAATTTTTTTAAAATAAAAATAGTCATTTTTTTTTTTTTTCCATTTAAAGGAGTAATTATTTATAGGCTAATATTTAAAGAATTTTTAGTTAAGACAATTTTTAAAAAGTACATTAATACGGAAATATAAAAAAAAAAACCTAAATATTGTGGTGGTCGAAAGTTTTGTTTTTTGGTTAAAAATTACAACTTACCCAAGAAGTAGATTTGGCAAAAGCTCCAGTAACTGAAAGAAAGAAAATAAAATATATAAATATAGTGCATTTATCATAACGAAAATCGTTACAAAAATTTTAATCATAAAAGAAAGAATCTTACCCATAAGCAATATAAAGTGAAATCTTCAACATGATAAATATCTTAGGAGTACAGTATTCTGAAAAATAAATAAATATATATGTTATATAACAGTTGCTTCATTAAACACTAAGATGAATTTTCATATTTTTATACTAAAATTTCACCATAATTTAAAAAATGCTTTTTGTATATTAGCTTTACCGAATCATAAGAACACATTGATGTAATTGCATATAAATCTTAAAAGTGCCGTAAAATGTTAATGTTAATTTAGTATGAACATTAGCAAGATATATATACACGTTTTTATTAAAATACTTCCATGTTGGATATGAAATTTCCTGACTCAAACTATCTCAGTTTATAGTAAAGCGCATTTTATGAACTATGGCTAAGATGAGTTTACTCTTACGAAACCTATGCGCATACTCCTGAATCAATCAGCCCGTATGAAATAAAGAATCTTCATATAAACTGGCTCAGACAATACATCTTCGAGACATACCTCCATGAATCATCTCTCCACCCCCACCACCTCCCACACTCTTATCTGAGGAGGCTTTCAAAAGCAAACGGTCCTTTGGATTAAAATGCTTTTACAATCTGTTAGGAATTCTCACGTCGGTTACATAATACAGCCGGAGAATTATGGGCCATTTCATTTTATAAATGTCAAGTTCCCCTTGACTAATTCCTCCTGATACTTCAGAGGAAGTCATTTACTTTCCATCCCATTTCTCATCATTCATCGTAATTACTTTAGAACGAGCACATTAAATTCTGTCTTCGCCTCCATGAAAAGTGAGAAGTCATGGTTATTCCCAGTGTCTGGAGGAGGACACACAATGCAGGCGAGCGAAATTCGAATACTTGTGTCTTCTATATCAAGGAAGACTGCAATGTGGTCTTTCACTCTAATTGCCAAATAGTGTTGAATATTTGCTGATGTGAAACAGTCTGGATAGAACACAAAGGATAAATCTTATGCCACACATTTTAAAGAGCACTATAACTTTCTAAATGTGTTTTTCGTTCATTTAACATGATGACTCTAAACATAATCTTATTATATATTTATACAACGGTGAAATCTTTAAAGTATAATAAAAATAAAATATTTTGTAAATTATATAACAGTATAAATGATGACAGTAGTTATTTTCTTTTCACAATATTTAATGCTAAACAAATAAAAAACATTTTCGCTACGAAAAACATGCAACACGTTGTATGAAAAAGTAATGGAATAAAAAAAGAAATATGCATGTACTAATATGTATGTGTAAATGTGTTTTTCGTTCATTTAACATGGTATACCCTAAAAATAATCTCATTGTATATTATAGAAATACAACGGGAAATATTTAAAATAGTTTTAAGCAATATATAAATAAAATATTTTGTAATTTATCTAACAGTATAAATGATGTCAGTAGCTATTTTCTTTTCAATATATTTAATGTTAAACATTAAAAAAATTCGCTACGAAGAAATATGCAACATATTTTATGAAAAAGTAATGAAATAAAAAAGGGAAATATGTGTGTACTGAAATAGTAATATGTTTACGCAATCTACATTGCATTTTAGTACATACATTAGTGATGCAAGTGATTACTTTCCTTTCAACATATTTGATGTTAAATATTAAAAAAGCATTCACCATGGAGAAATATGCCAGGTATTTTAAGAAAATTTAACTAAATAAAAAGAGAAATTTTGCCCTCAGTATATTTGCTTTGTCATAAAAATAGGCTGTATAAATTAATTTTTGTTATTTTTGAAAACTACTTCGTACAGTGGTTTGAAGCTTTAATGTTTGTATAGAATAACTGTTTCTTATAAATTATGAACATATTTTAATAAAAGTTTTGACTTAGAATCCAGAATTATTTTATGAATGTTTGCTGAGGTTCACGCATAAAAATGATGGGGTTATTAATAAGAATTTTTAAAAATATTTCATTCTTTTACATTAATTTTAATGTAATAATTTAAAAAGATACTTATATTTAATAGTAACATTTAATTTTTAGTAACTAATTGAATAGTAACATTTTACTATTTTTAGTTTTAATTTAATAGTAATAATAATAATAATAATAATTAAATAGTAATATTTTACTTTGTAATTACTTTTTCGAGTTGTTTAATTAGTCAGAAAGAAAAAAAAAAAGGTTTATACGGTTAAAATTATTTAATTAAATTTTTTTATTTTGTTTTTAATTCCTGACATGCATTATCAAACCATTTTCTTGCTATTCAGTTAATTGTACTTCAATGTTTTGTTAAAAATGAAATATTTTTATTAATATACTAATTTATTTTAACTTGGTAATTTTAAATTTTATGTTTTTACTTTATTTTATTATTATATTTTGAGTTTTGAAAATTTATCCACATTTTAGAATCTAATATATAATTATTAAAAAATAAAATAATAAATAAATATTAAAAAGCTTTTATACAATAAATATGTTCCTATAAAAATATGATTTAAGATTGAATAGATGTATCGTCTTTTACTAGATGCTAGAAGTAATAGTTAACGTTTTAAAATTTTATTTCTTTCATAACCACGTATAGATTATCATAACCACATTTAAATTTAGCCATGTATAAAATTTGAGTAATTTAATTTAACTTTTTACGTGTTATGCAAATTTATTTTCTATTGAGATTTTTAAGTTACAGCATTTATTGTATTTCATAAAACTTAAAAATAAGTGCTCGATTTACAAATTGATACAGACATGAAAATAATATGTTTAAATTATTCGATAAAATAAAGAACAAATATTTGCATTTGAAATTTTCCAGAATTAATAAGGTTAAATGCGTGAGTTTTATACCAACTTCAACTGCTATTTGCATCAAAGTATGTTAAAGCTTCATGCAAATATGACTGGTTAGAAAATAAGTTTCAAATCCTGTTTAAGATTCAAATTACCGGTAAATTACCCGCGATGTCTACATGAACCAGACATGTCTGGGCACACCCCAAACTCTGGGTTTTGGTAAAGTATGCAAGTATATTTCTTTCGGTATAGTACAAAGTGTGCTGTTTAATACCATTCTCATTACCTACATACACCTACAAGGCTTTCTGAATGGCTTTTTAATGTGGTTACTTTAGAATATTCATATTTAATAAGACATTAACTACACATAATTTTGAGTCGAAAAAGATTTATTTATGACTAGCAAATATGAACCGGCTTTCTCCATTTACAGAAAATAAAACGTTTTTACTTTTGGCGAATTTTACCAAGAAAAATATCCGTATAGAAATAAAGATTTAATATTTTATTTAACTCGCCTTAAATAGTGCAAATTGATTAAATAATCATACTTTAACAAGAATACTAAATATTTTCACCTAATAATATGTTAATATATAATAGTATAAGTATGACAAAAATTGAAAATAAATACTATAAATTTTCTGCTTTACCTTTTTTTTTTACGATTATTTAACTAATAGGGTCAATCAGTTTTTGTAATATTGGATGTCATTTGATAGTTTGGAAATTTAATAATAATAAAAATAAGGTTTATATTTAATTATAAAATAATGAATAGAAATATTTTCGTAATTCTGTGAGCAAAGTAATAAAATGAAATTAAAAATTAAAAATTTGAAAAAACCATACCCTTACCCTGTATAAAATCTCATAGTTTTTAAGTTGTGTTAAAACATGCAGAACATCCATCCATTTACATACGGAAATATATCTATTTATAAATTAGATTTTGCTATTTAATCTACAAATTTATATTCATTGCAAGAACACTTTCCGATTTTTTAAGGTTATTTATAGCTAATATTTGTGATCAAGATGCATATTTGATATTCTCAATTTTCATTTTTACTTTTCTCATTTGCATTCCATTTTTAAAAACCGTAATTAAATAATTACATGTAACCTTATTACATTTTAATCTCATTCTCTGGATAAAAATATATTTCATTTGTGAAACCGGCAAATATTTTACATCTTAAAATAAATAAATTAGAAAGCGAATGGATTTCTTTATAAAAATCAAAGTTAGTAAGATTGAAATAAATAAATAAATAATGACTTAACAATGCATTTTATTATTTTTGATTACTTTATTTAATATATATACATCAGTTTAAAGTATTCAGTATATTTCAGTCAAAAGGTAATAAAAATTATTTGAGTTAAAGTGAATGATTTAAAAACCGTGGTAAAATAATAAAAATAAATAAATTAAATAAGAAATAATTAAAAATAATGAAAAAATAAATAAATAAAAATAAACTTTCAATTAAATTTTTTTTAAATTTTTTATAGCAAAAGAAGTAAATTGAGTCTAAAATTTTATAACTTTTCAGTTTTACTTTAGTTTACTTCTTCATTTAAATTCGTATACGAGCATAAAAGTTTTTGTCAGTCATTATTATAACCAAAACGTCACTTTACAGAAATGAAACTAAATATGCAGTACGCCTTTAAAAATATCTTAAGCTCAAACTGAAAGGACGTAAGTACAAAAATATTAGAATGCTTTTAAATATCTATGTAGCTTGTGGCTTGTCTGCACTCATAAAATATCGGCCTAAATTTATCATTTTTTATTAAAATATAACAATTTATCTAAACTAAATGAAACTGCCTTACAATGCATCTAAAACTCTTTTAAAAAATTTGTGTGAAAAGAATATTAAGAAAATATGAGATTTTATGTACATCCTTGGATTTAGACTTTTTCCGATCAAATCCGATTAGAAACTTAATAGACATATAACAGATATCTGAATCATGTCAAATCATAATACATGGCGCTTTAAAAGTCTCATAAAATTAGCGTAACAGAAACATTGTTAAGGAAAGTAGCGTTAATGAACTATACAGCTATCATCATTTAGTATGCACCGCCAATAAACCACCGAACCTCGGGTAAAGATAGGTAGAGGACCAAGAG
Source organism: Caerostris extrusa (assembly GCA_021605095.1). Classification (NCBI taxonomy): domain Eukaryota; kingdom Metazoa; phylum Arthropoda; class Arachnida; order Araneae; family Araneidae; genus Caerostris; species Caerostris extrusa. The sequence goes on along the minus strand of BPLR01010305.1, from coordinate 63,004 downwards.
ACTGAAGATGAACACAGGTGTGAAGAACTTACCTGAGCAGTACTTCTGAACAGTGTTTCTTCTCCCTTTGACCCTGACCCTGCACATTGGTCGTTATATATAACAGATCAGGCACCTAAAAAAATAAACAGTGAAAGTGTATATTTTTCTTTTTCCGACCAATCAGGTGGGATTTGTCGTTTGCCCCAAGTGTGAGTGACTCCATGTGGGGAGTCCTTGGGATTTCACTTTCATCAAGGTGACCTTGAGATTCATATTGACCTGAGCATGGGTGAGGTAAATTCATCACGAGCCTCAGGGCTAAAGAGGAGGAGTCACTAGCGGTTACAAATCGAGCAAAACATTAATAAATGTCATCTATTATTTTTAAAGTAACGTTAGTCTGATAAAAATATCGTTGCACTTTGCAGTGAATGTGCTATACGTTTTGAGCTCCCAATCGCATAAGCAAGTAAGAATTATATATTTTTGTCGTATAACGAATGCTTTGTACAATATCGATCTATGCTTTATACAATTTCTACAAGCATTCGTATTTACTGAGATCAATATGAGTAATGGCCATTCAGTCATTCTTTATAAAATCGTTATCGAAAATAATCGAATGTATAAATCGCTGGCGAAAGACGTGAGTGATAGTGTAAAAAGGTTTCAGTTTAATTAATGTACTCCAGTGGCAATTATTAGTTCTCTGTTAATAAGATATTGTCTTTTAAGTTGATAAGATGTAAATGTGCAGAAAAAGAAAATTTTTAACTTGGATTTATGCCATACATGTACACAATGAGTTTTTACAAAAACATTGCCCAAAATTTAATTTTTTTACGTGCAAAAAAAACAAAACAAAAAAACCCGTTGAAGATTTTTTTGAACCGGTGAAGACAAAATAACCGTTGGAGGCAATAGTGTAATTTTGGTATCATTGATAGTTCACTTTTAACTGCTTTTTGTGCAACAAATCTGAACAGAATTGATGATGAAAACAATATATAGTTTTTGTTTGTTATTATTATGAATCAATCTTTCATGTCTGCGGAAATTTTATTAAAAATATCCATATCTGGGATAAGGCAATCCACATGTTTCTGCATTGGTAGTCAGAAACAGACTGTCTGTTATTAATTTATTGCTGTTCGGTGTGAATTTCATGTACAGCAATGTTGTTCGGTAATTTTTCTTCACAAAAGAACATCACCTCTGACGTTTACTTAGACTTATTAAAACTGCTCATTGCATCTCAGTTAATAGAATTTCAACCATGGATTACTTAACCGCAAGATGGAGCAACTCTTCATTGAGATTCCTAGTTCACGAATTCTTAGACAAGGAATTTCGGGGTTGGTGAATTAGAAGAGATAGAGCAACACCATGGATTCTTGATATCACCCCTCTTGATTTTTTTTTTTTAAGGCCAGTCTGGGCCTTATCAGTCGTTGACATTGAAGATCTTCAAAGCAAGGATAAAATATGCTGTGTGCACTGTTACAGATGATATGTTATAGAACACTTAGTGACACCACTTTGACATTTTCCTAGCTACTAAGGAAGCACATGTTGAAATCTATTAAAGTACATGATTTATTAAAACCTTTGTAACAAATCTTAGAATATATCCAACCAAATATTTATTGTCGTTGCTGTTGTATCCCCTAGTACAAGAAAATCAAATATCGTGATGCTTTCGAATAATATTGGCTATGTTGATTGCCAACCAGGAATATATAATCCTCCTTCGAGGGATGCTTTAGACAATGTACGGCGGCTGCAAGAGCTGGCCAATCAAAGACAAGATGAGGTGTAAGCTCGACATCAGGGCTGTTGCCACATTTTTTTGGTATTTTTTAAAGCCATCAGCAGAAATTTTCATATTTTTGTGGTGCTTCATCCTCAATCTTGTGAGAATAGTAGCCGTTTTTTCTGTCAACATTTGTCTGCAATTATGTCAAATCATTTAAGTCAAACATTTGTCTAATTATAATATTTTTCGCACAGTAAATTTCTATAATTAAGGCAAGACATTATGCTCACCCTGTATATTATAATATTTATAACTTCCAATAAACAATAGCAATAAATTTATTCATAGAGTTGATCTAGAAGAATCAAACGCAATTTTATCTTCTGAAATATTCGTCTTGCCATTTGCGTTAGTCTTTTCCCATTCTCTCTTCTTCTGTGATGAGAAAATCAAAATCAAAGTACAGTTTTTATAATTTTTAATTTTTAAATCATAGTATGATATCATATGTTTACATTTTAAGTGAAAATTATATAATATTCCTTCACTACGAATAATATATGAAGGCGCATTTAATTTATCAATAACCTTGAATGCGAAGTTAAATGCCCTAATAGAGTGCTCAAGTGTGAAAACTTTTTTATGACAATTCAGATGAATAGCTCTTGATACTAAATAAGAGTTTTGTGCCAAAATACAACAGTAGTTAAAAAATGCCGAAATATAGAAGCAATTTGGCTTGAGAGAATATTATATTTAGCCATTAGAAGATAGGCAATTCTCCTTTCATGGAGAAACGTGAAGATGATAGTCTACTACTAGATTTAACTAGGATAGACTCATAAAATCGTGTATTTATTTCATTAATAACGTTCACCTTTTTATTTTTAAAATAACATAGATTTCATAAAAAATATCGTTTCATTTTGAAATAAGCATGTATCTTATTCGAGTTCTTGTTAATTTACAAAAACTATATTAGATTCATCTCATAACCGTCTTTGCTCAGAAAAGATATTATATATTAATAGGTCTCTAAATTTTTAAAATAATGTAAAAGAATATTGGAGTCTTATTCATCTGTCATGCAAGAGTTTTTTCTATCCCAAGATAGTATTTACATTAAGCATAAGGATATGTATGATAATAGTTACATAAAAATGTATTAAATCTTGATTATTTAGAGATTTAAAAATATCATCAACATAATCTTTATTTATATCAAAATGTATTAAGAAATGTTACTGGAAATTTTGGATGATTTTAAAAATGGAACGATTAAAATAATGAATTAATTTATTGAATACCGCTTAAGTTTTTTTTAATGCTAAAAGGCAGAAAATATTTATCTCTTTGGATGTGATTATTTTATAAAGTATCATATTATTGCTTATCTATAAACATAATTAATTATATTTGTAATATAATGATTTTGGGAAGAGAATATATTCATTTTTATATATGAAATATATTTTAATATTTAATGGAACGCTTGACGGAAATTTGTTAGCTAAAAAAGCGTAACTTTACTTTTAAAAAAAAAAAAATGTTCTATTTTGAATAGAACGGAATTAAAATAGTTTTTGTTAAAAAATACGCCCAAATAATTTAAGAGACAATCACTATCCTTAATCTACTATATATATGTTATCTGAGACAACACATATTTTTTTAATGGGCAGTTGGATACTGATATATTCATAACACTTAAAAGGTGAAGGGTCATTAGGGAAGGAGAATTTACACCTCTCACCTGCAAAACAATTTATAAATAGATAATATTATTCACAGAATTCTATTATTATTTAATTTAAATAGATGTAGGCCCGGTTTTAATGAGTTTGACTCATTTTCCAGCCTTTTAAAAAGCAATATTTACTTTTTTATAAACAATATTCTTGATTTATTTCTTTGCAAACTGCTTTGATGGATTTTTTTAAAGAATTTCTTTTAAATACCGTATAAATATTAAATCGCTCTTCCTAGTTTAAAAATGTTACTATTAAAATATACAAATATGTTGTTCTTAAATATTTAAGCGATCGATTTTAATTTTCCCTATTTTCACTGAAAATAAATTCACCTTTTCAGTTTGGATTACCGAATTTTTCATAAAAGGCGGAATTTATTATTCATTTATTTATTATTTATTCAATAAAGATTAAAAAGTGATGTTATTTCTTAAGATAATAATAGGTTACGAAAGTTTAATACAATTTATATTACTTAATACTTACTTCAAAGTTTCGTAACATAGTTTCAATGAGAATTTTAATTTTGGGGTTCTAAGATGTATAAAATTCCTTTTATTCAATTTAAAAGAAATTTATATTTATAATGAATATGAAAGTTAATTTAACTATCTCTAAATATTATCTAATCAAGTTCTGTTGATGAAAAAGACAAAATTTATTCACCTATGATACATTGAAATTCGTAAGTGACTTCAGTTTTAAACGATTTTTTCTTATCTAACTTATGCACACATTTCTTAAACAAGAACTAAAAAACTTCTAATTTATATTTATGTCCTTCATTGTAAATATCACCGAGAGTCTTAATTCAATAGTCATATTGCACACCTTGAAGTTCGAATGCTGCAGCCTTTCTTAGTATGTATAATCACCTGATCTGAATGGCTAATGATGTTCATAGTCACTGACCGATTAGAAATAAAGAATGACAACTGATCAGCATGTTTAAAATTATAAAGAACAGCTCCCGTGGTGGGGTAAAAAGATGTCTTCGCTACTGCGTGGGACGACTGGACATCTCACTGTTCAACCAGAAACCTTTGGGTCGTGGACCTCTAACGACACTGCAGACTTGCCTATAAAGCAGTTCTTTCTCGAGTTTCAGGTTTCGAGCACGAGACTGCATCATAAAAACGACTGTTTTATGAGCTCCTGGATGATTGTTAAAATGGTCCATAAAACTCGGCAGCATCGATAAACGAGACACGTCGACGGAGATTTTTTACCTTTCTTTTTGCTGTTGCTTGAAGAAGAAGAAGAAAAAAAAAAGGTTATATTTCTACTCAGTGCGGTGGCACAAGAAACATAAATAATAGCAAGGTCTTCCCTTTTTTTGTGGTGATATAAGGTTTCTTGAGGTAGGCTTGGAAAAATCTCTAAAGTTTTAAGGGTTGCGTATATGTGAAGAAGGAGGTGACTTTAAAAATCGTTCGGAGAGAAACATTTATGGGTTGGTGTTATGGTTAAGCACTTTTTTTTTTTTTGATAAAAATAAATAAATAAAAGTTGAGGAGAAGTAAATGTTAACTGGAAATTAATAATATTAAAAATTATTTTTTATTTGCTTGCATCATTTTTTATGTATCATAACAAAATGTGAATTATGTTTGTTTTATAATAAAATGTAAATATGCGCATTAAACAAGAAAAATTATGATTCGAACAGCTATATTAATTTTTTGGGGGTCTGAATGGTCGTGGCGGTGCTCAATAAGACAGGTTTCGGGTTTGAGTCCCAGCGGTCCCATGGTTGTTTGTAGTGGTTCGGAATCCACTTTAAACCGTAGGTCCCGATCTAATAGGATCGCAGAGCGTTGCAGGGGTATTGTTACTCCGCGTCTGTAGCTTATCTTCAAGCTACACACAACTCTTGGGTGATGCTAAGTAAATAAAGTCGGTGCAGCGCTGGCCTTAAGGCATCAAAGACATCGTTTGCCAGCTGCATTAGAAAAAATATTAACTTTCATTGTATTAGTAAAATTAATCTGTTAATTATTGATAGCGACAAATAGTTATTAATACAATTTCTCCTCAGATTATTCATCAGTGGCCTGATGGCCAATAGGCTAACTCTGGCCTGTGGTATCACATGCGTCAGTTTCATATCCTGACGGTGGCATTAAGGTTGGTTAGCGGTCCGGAATTCACTTTAAACTGTTGGTCTAATTAGCCTAAAGTGTGCAGAAAATGACCGTAGAGCGACAAAACAAACCAATCATCAGATTATATTAAAATCTAAATCTATTAACGTTACTGACATAAACAATGTGAAGAATTTTTTTTTGAGTCAAAATGAATGAATACAAATTATTCCAGAACATTTGACATTGAAAAAAGTTTTTTATAGAATTTTGAAATTTTTTAATTTTAAAACAACCTCAAAAATTGACTTGAGTAAAAAAAAAAAGTTATAGTAAAAACATAATCACAAATTGTTAGCAGAATTGACATAATTGATTTTGAAATTTTGAATGCAGATGAAAATTAATTAAAAATTACCTGAATTAGTTTTAAATATTTATCTGGAATCTTTTAATATCTTCGTTATTTTTAAAAATCTTTTAATAAACTAAACAATACTTCCGTTGTATTCAAAAATATTTCAATTATATTAATAGAAAGTAAAACATTTTTATTAATACTTGGAAGAAAAAGAAAAATTTTTGCGAAATTTTTATTGTTATCTTTTTTTTTTTCGAAAAATTTTAAGAAAATTTTTGCTTCTTTCATACATTCATTCAAATTTGTAGGCACAAGAACGCTGCTATTAATAATTTTACAAATGACAACAGAAACCTGAATTACTTTATTTTGCTAAGGAAAGTAATTTAATGAATTTCAAAAATCTACTGCTTTTAAAATGTAAGGAACGTTATGAAATGCTATGAAATTAGTAAACTAAAATTTTTATTAATGTGTAAATGAAGTCTATTGCCACGAGAATGGCAGATAAGTAGTAAATTCAGCATGTATTATGCATTGTTCTGCACAAGGGAGCCTATTACGATGAATCAATATTTTATTAATATAATATATACCAAGCAATTTGTAACAAAATGACTCTCTCAAATTATCGTATATGGAGAGTTCATCCCATCATCTTCTCTCATTTGAGCCTTCTTCTTCTTCTTTCCTCTGTCTTCTTATTGACTGATTTATCTCCTGGCTTAGATACATGAGCTTTGTACTTGATTTTTATGCGTCAAACAGAGCATTTTGAGTTCGAAAAACGAACTCACTATTCTAAAAGCAAATTATTTAAATGTCTGCATAAAAAGAAACTTGTAAGATTTTAACCAAATCTCAAATAATAATATCTGAAATTTGAAATTAAATGTAAGTAAAATTATAATTTTTATTTAAAAAAATTAAATTTCTTGAGACATCTCATTGAGCCATCTTTATTTTCTCTTCCAACAATGTGTATTGAATATATTATTCATTCACACATATATGAATTTAAAATAAAGTGAAATCAAAAGAAACATTATATGAAAATATCCTTTAATTTCAGGTATAGCAATCCATATCAAATGTTATTATACCCCTTACAGTAAAAGTATACATATTTGAATAACTTATAAACATATTCAAAACTTATAAACATATTCAAAACTTATAAACATATACATAACTTAAACATATACATAACTCTTTGAAACATCTACATCATTTTGTCTTCCAACATTGTGTATTAATTATATTTTTCATACACGTATATGAATTTAAAATAAAAAGTAAAAGCAGACAACATTAGGTGAAAATAGCTTTTAATTTCAGATATAGCAATCCATTTCAAATATTACTATACTCATCACCGTAAAAGTACACATATTTTAATAACTGATAAACATATTCAAAAGAAAAATTTACAAATATCGTCTTGACAAACCAGAAAAATGATGGATTAAAAACTGGTTGAGAGACGAGCCTTGTCTTGCATCTTCAGACTCATCTTTGCAAAAAGTACCGGTTGAGCCAGCACCCACGGATCATCCATCATATTGTGTGTGCGGTGCAGCAAGGCGTCTTACTTACTAGGAAGTCGGAAGAGGCGGGTAAAAATATCAATTAATTGGAGAGGTAAATTTTTCAATCTAAGGCTCCAAGGTCAAAAAATATTTGTTGGGTGATTAAAAAGAGATTTATAGGGGCAATTTAACGCTACAGGTTAATTTGTACGCTGCACGCCAATAAATTAGTAATTTTCGTTCTCTGCCCGAAAGATTCTGGATGGAAATTATGCACTAGAACATTTGAAGGTCAGTAATTCAAGGTTATTTAAAAGGCAGAAATTTGAATTTTTTTTTCAAAAAGATTCAAAAGGATTACAAGATACAGTTAAGTTATTGAAACCCCATTAAAAATGCACATCAACTAAAAAATTTACACTTAATTTATTTAAAATTAAATTATAAAGTGTAATTAAAAATTTACCTTGTATTTTTTTTTTTTAAAAGACGAGAAATGTTTTTTTATTTAATATATTTTTTTTTTTAAATAAACATAAAGGAGTAAACCCTTATTTTTCTTCCGAAAGTTTATTTATATACATAATTCAAGACGCATATTTGGTTTTGTCGTTCTACAGTCATTCACATTTTGTGCCAATTAGACCGTGACCTATAGTTTAACATGGGTTTCCGAACAACTCACAAACATTCATGCTACAGCCAAGATATGAACCTGAAATCTTGGTTCAAATCAGGTTCAAATCTGTGGGGTACCGAAGGCCAGATGGCGTTATGTTGCTCAAAATGCAACAGATAAATAAACATTTAAAGCACACAAAAGCATTTAAGTTACAAATTTATTATAAAGCATATGTTTTTATTTTGAGTAGGAGAGAAAAACCATAGAATTGAAAAAAAAAATCTGAATAAAAAAATATTTACGGTCACTTTAAAATTCATGAATAAATTATATCGAAGTTGTTAATTAAACTGTATTTTAAATTGATTTACTAATAATTTTATTCGTAACTAATTTGACATTTATTGCAATGTCACAAGATAATAGTGTGGATAATTTAATGACTTTCTTAAAAAGCCTTGTTAAAAAAAGCCCTCGTTATATATATATTTTTAAATAATTGATATACCGAAGAAAAATAATGTTACATTTTTTGTCTTAGCAGGCGCGAGCCTTGAAAAAAAATATTACGTACCCAAAAATTTACGTATTATGTAATCAAATATATTGAATGACTTCATTTTTTATTGTGCCAACTCTTTTATTTATATTCGTGTCTTAAGGGATTTAGAAAAGAAATTTAAAATTCTGAATAGTGTCGCCATTTTTTTCCATTACTATATGCAGATCACACGTACATATACTATGTCTTATATTTTTAATAGTAACTTTTTTCATCAAATTAAGTTTGTTTTGAATTAATATATGTTATTTTGTATTAAGCATAGAACAGTAAAACTTTGTCAGTTCTAAAGCCTTTTTTTTTTTGCCTCATAGTGCTTAATTGTTTTTCAAATATAATTTAATATTGTCTTTATTTCCACTTTTGCAAACACAGATCCAAGATTATTATTTTATCCAGAGTATTTCTTTTGAGTGTTACACATAAAAAAAAAAAAAAAAAAAAGTTTTTAAAATTTTAACAAAATAAAATATAAATTTTATTTTCAGCCGATTGTGAAAATTTACATGTTAACATACATTGCAATACTTTTATTCATTGAAAACACAGATTCAAAGCTGATACACTGTTGAGCTTCAGTTTTTTTCCTTGTTGTGTAAGTGTAGAAAATCTATTCGTTACATTAAACTACATATAGTAATGCTCTTGAAATTTATAACTTATATAAGCTGATAAGTGTGATGGCGCTACATCTTCGGACCAGGAGATTTTTCAAATAAGTATTAAATTGACCACAACATCGATATAATAAAAGGATAGTGCTATTCAAGTATTTTTCAAGGAGTTGTTTAAATATCTGAACAAGAATAAAGGAGAAAGATCTATAGGCGACTTTCAAAATCATATTATTAGCAACAGTTCTTCGTATATATACCAAATACAATCTAACCCTTTACAAAATACAAGGCTATTTGGCAAGATACCAGTGATGTAATTAGAAAACACTGTATGACTTCCGTCCCCCAGAGTTTTTAGTAAAGTGAAATAACTCATTTATACTTTACCGTTATCCCAGTGCCTGTCAGTCTTTTTTTTTTTTGGATCTGATGGTCCGAGAACTCTGATGCTCTGATACGGTTCAGTACTGGCGGTGCCACGGATGCTTGTAGTGGTTCAGAATCCACTTTAAACCGTAGGTTTTTGGTCTAATACGACTGTAGAGAGTAGGGCTTATAATCCTATCCCGTAATCCGCAGACGACCATGGTCCAATAAGAACTGCAGTGCCAAGGAGTTAGTTAGTCAATTTTATTTAATTCTTCTATACTGCCAGTTTATTTTTTTTTTTATACGAACTGATAATATTATAGGAGTTTAGAGCAAACTTAAGTAATTTTTTATATATAACCAAATAAAACTGTTAATATTACTATTTTTAATTTTTAACATAATATGGCAGTTCTGAGCGTATAAAATTAAAAAACATCTACTTATCTACTACTACTGAAATAATATTTAAATTAAACATTGAAACATTTAATATTTTCACTTTTTTAACAATTAAAATTAGTTTCGGAATTAACTAATGGTTACGAGGTTAATTTTTTTGTTGGTTTTACTAATCAATTTTGAAGTTTTTACCTTAGGGCTCACCTGTTATTCTTACAACTAATATCTCTTTATCTATATTTAAACATTTTAAAATGTGATATAATCAAAATACTTTTGCGGGTAAATTCTACGTGAGCAGAATTTTAAATTTGGGTATTTTGGAAATTATATGACTGTGACATTAGAGTGAATATTTATTTCAATAAGAATTAGTTTTTATTCCACTATGTTAAGATACAAAAAAGAAATTGATACTTTTATATTGATGTAAGGATCTGATATGTGGTTACGTATTTTCTTTTCTTTTGCAAATGGATCTTCCAGAACCGCAAAACCGCAGTTATTGAAATCATTGACGAAGAAAAAGCATGTATATTTTCAATAATAAATACATAATTTGCATATTTGTCGTATGATTGATCACATGTGTCATGTTATTTTTCATAATGCATCAAATACAACATTTAACTTTGTCTTACATATGAGTGATGTATTGGAATACATTATATTGCTGCCATGCAAGAAGTGTTATTCCATGTCCAAAATAATAACAGACCACTTAATATTTTTTTATAAAAACCGTTCAATCTTGCTGAGGCCCATGAAGGGTAAGATTTCTTGGAATATTGTGGTGCAACAATCTTCAAGGTTGCAGTTCGATGACACATCAAATCTTGGCAGATAAGAGGTGGGGCCAGTATGGCCTTGAAAGGTTAGATGAGCAGATTTTCGGTACGTTTTGCTGTAAAATTCTCACAAGATTGGCGTGAAATTAAACATTTGTCAGGTGAAGGTCGTGCAATTAAGCCAATTTATAGAACACGCGTGTAGAATGAAATGTTTTGGTGAGTAGATTCTAAGAAAAGATCCATCACGTTCACTATCGTAAATATCTTGATAATATGTTGCTAACATATATTTCTGATATAAGTGTATAAAAAGTGGACTGCAGTGTTTAGTTGCAGGATGTTTTGATGGATATTGTGATATCCTAAATTGTTGTTGAATTTATACAACAAATTATTTTTGTGTTAAAAGAAGTTAACTTTCCTTTGTTTTTCTGTGTAATTTGTTCTTTTCTATTTTATTATTTATCTTCAGTATATGTTAATACATAATCAATTAACTTGTCTGCTTTATAGTACATAAATGGGATTGCAAACATTGAATATATTCATGTTTTTTATAGTAATGTATAAGGGTTTGATTTGTCACTCTACGGTCATTTTTGCACACGAGGACCATGTCACTGTTTAAAGTGAATTCGAACCACTAAAAACATCCACGCCATCGCCATGATTTGACCTTGAAGCCTATGGTACTAAAGGTCAGAGCTCTAGCCACTTGGCCATCAGGCAGCAATGTATAAGGGAATAAAGATTATATTTCAATTTCAGTATTATTTCAATACAGTATTTAAGTTTTATTTCAATACCGTTCATATCATATTGTTCAACATACAATATTGTATGAACTAATGAAGTTAAACAGATTAAAAAACTATATTTGTGTTTCAAGCGAGGAAATTTTTTTAAACAATATGTTGATTTGTGTTTCACTTTAGTGGCTGGAGAAATCTGATGAATATCAGTTTGATTCTCGATTTGACGAGCCATGGCGAACCGAAATCTATTCTGTTTAATCCGGGAAAAGTTACAACAAAAAATGTAGGCTTAAATGCCCTACTCGAGGCACCTAGAAGATGTTTCCCTAAGGTGAGAATCCTTGTGGGTGTTTGTGTAAAATTACAGTGGCACTATGTGAATGCAGTGTCACAAATTTCCTTTGGTATTGTCTGCGTAATGCTGCATCTGTTATACCTCTGCTGTTCTACTGAGAATAATTTAGCCAAAGTACCCGGTATTCAAAAGCAACAACATTTTTTATATTCGTAGTTAAAATATACGTAATTAATGCAGATATTGTAACAAAATGTAACTGCAATTTTAAAAGTATATACGGTACTTAAAAGTTCAATCGTTACATATTTTAAAGGGTAATACAATATTTGCTTAAAGAGGAATTTTTTACTTCATTCGCACAACAGCACCATGGTGGTCCAAGACCTTCTGCTGGCTGGTAGATTTCGAGATAGGAGATGTTTTCTTTTTAAGGTGGAAGGTTTTCAAGCTCTACTTCCAACCTTCTACAGTGATATTACACCAAGACTTACGGCTTAAAGTGGATTCCGAACCGCTGCAAATATGCATGGTTCCGCCGGGACTCGCAGCCTGTGAACCCAGCGGCAGAGCTCTAGGCACTCGGTCATTAGTGTAATCTACATTTAATTAATTTAAATTATGATTGTATGATGTCATAGTATTTCGATATTATGGGGAAGAAATTGTATAATGATCTATCTAGGAAACAACTAATGGAATTTCAGATAAAAAAAAAAAAAATCGATTATAAGAAATTTAAAACTAATTCCATATTAAAGTTGTTCGTTTTTTTTTTTTTTTTTTTTTTAATAAAGCAACTTCCATGCTCAGTATAAAAAAAGATTTGCTTAAAAATGGACAATTGTTATTTAAGAAGGATAATGGATTAAGTAAATATCTTTTCAGAAATAAAATGTATATATTTTCATAGAAATAAAAATAATTTTGGGCAGTAAAAGGAGGAGATTATTAATCACATGTACTGATTATGTGACTATTTATCTTTTGTATGTTTGTGATTTTTAAAACACTGTCAAACACAGACATTTAAATTTCTGAAGTTTCTTTTAAAATCATAAAATAACCAAATAAGCCATCTCAAAAATAGAGACAGGTTTTTAGGACATTCAACACACAGGAAACATTATATAATCCCCACAGACTGTAAGTTTTATGAACTTTAGTAGTATTTTGAGTGGGTTGAACCTGAAGAAAAAAAAAAAAAAAAAGACAGGTGACAGAACCCTTTATGTTCTTAGCAAACGTTACACGACACTTCTATTTATTTATTTATAAAAAAAACGTTGGGATCAAAGACAATTCCGCGTGGGAGAACAAAGAACGATATCTGCAAAGGCAAACGAATTATTAAACACTTGACGCTGGTGTCGGGGCGGGTTTTGTTAGCATATCTGAGCCGGTTTCTTTTTTTTTTTCTACACGTTCCTTCCAAGAATATCTTCGAGGCATAATGCCTGATTTGATATTCGAATGTTTTTCCTTCGCATGTTTACGAATGTACGCTGATAAAGAGGATAGAGCAATTAACTGGTTTGTTCGAGTTTGTGTTTCCGAACCGGAAATCGTATTATTTACGGTTCGCTTAAATGCTTTTAAATGGATGAATTTTCCAAGATCTGCTTACCTTGAACTATTACGCAGAACGTATTGCTGTGTAATTTAATGAATAAAAATCTATTCATTTCATTGCCAGTTATCAATTGTAGTTTGGAAGCATGTACAGTAAATGGTGATGGAATCGACAAACTTATAAATATGTATACATGGCACAGTGGTGTAACCGTGTAATGAAATTAATTCCTAAAAATTGGGGGATATTTAAGCGGAGAATGTAAACATAATTATTATGGAAATTTAACCTGGATATTTTGGAAATAAATATTATTTAAAATTTTAGATAAATCATTTTGTTATACAGAAATTTAAATAAGGGATTTGAATGTTTTTGATAAAATTAGTTTACTTACAAAATTCTTAGATGACCATTTTAGAAAGTGGACACTAAAATCATAATGCAAAGCTATGATTATGATTTCATCGTTTGTCATTTTATGTTTATGAGACATTTTGCAAAAACTACCTTATAAAAGATCTTAATCAGACCAATCGTTTTGGATGGCAGGGAATGCTGGTCATTAAATAAATCTGAAAAAGATAGGCTGATTTTGAAAAAAATCTTTGTTGGTGCTGTTAAATAATGGAAATTAAACCGGATTTTTGAAATTTTCTTTAAAATTTTAAAAATTCCTAATGGATTTGAATGTTCTTTAAATTCTTATTTGCACCAATTCTTAGAAGACCAATGAAAGTGTGAATAAAATCATAATGCAAAATAATAATTATGATATCGTCATCGTTTGTCATTTTATGTTTATAAGAGACATTCATCAAAAATTATTTTATGCAAGACCTTAATCAGATAAATCATTTTGTGTGGCAACGAATGCTGCCTATTAAATAAATCTGAAAAAGTATAGGCTGTTAATTTTTGCAAGAAAAATACTTCGGAAATTTTTAGTATTGTTAGACAAAACAGTGTCTACAGAATATAACATAACCATGAAATTTACTACAAATTTAAAGAACCTGATATTTTTTTTAATGCCGCTGCCAAACACTTAGACAGTTGTCTTGGATGCTTTAAGGCAAGCGCTGCACCGACTTTACTCACTTAACACTACCCAGGAAGTGCGTGTAGTTTGAAGATAAGTTACGGACGCGGAGTAACAAAACCCTCGCTACACTCTACGATCCTATTAGGACCGAAACCTACGGTTTAAAGTGGATTCCGGGCCACTGCAAACATCCAAATTAGCATCCATTCAGGCACCAAAGAACCTGACGTTGTAAAAGTTATAAAAACAAACCGTATTAAATGGCTTGTACACATCTTCAGATATATAATGACTCAAATCCAACTAAAAAATATTACTTTTTGAACAATTGAAGGCCTCCGAAGAAGAGGAAGGCCTTCCACCAGATGGGTTGATTCACTCTGGGATTCAACAGATGACGATCTATTGCTCCGGACAAAGTCAGATGGAGGAAGCTCATGGAGTATGCTCTGGCCTGTAACAAGCTGTAGTGCTGATGAAGAAGAAGAGACAATCATCATCAGTTTCATATTTTAATAAAAAAAATATTGGTTTTTTTTTCTGAATTAATGAATAACTTAATCTAACATTTTTATCTCTTCAAAAACAGGGTCATTATCTTATAAGGATGATTTGGCTGAGAAATTATAAAAATTATCTTGATTTGAATACAATGAATTCAATTGAGGTCTAATGAATAAATGTATTCGTTTTTAACTGTTGTAATTGTTTGCTTTTTAGAACTGTTAATTAAAGCATCATATTTATTTTTTTTTTTTGTATGCATTTTTGAATTCGAGGAATTTTCCATAAATGAGTTTCCGAAATGCATAAAATCCTATATTTTTTAAATTCTATTTTTCTTTTGTATTTAGATGAATTTCAACTTTAAATTACATTATTTTTACAAATTCAATTGGTTCTCAAGAATTGTTTTAATTTGAAAATTTCTCCTGTTCTAGTATATTTATTTCGAAAAATTATTCTTCACCACTAACGTCTGGAAAACATCTACGCTTACAAAAGAGCGGAGGAACTTTTATTCTTACACATGTGATGTTCCTATTATTTCCACTCGAAATAAAGTATTTCTTTGTTCGATATTAGATTGTCATATGTATTCAGAATGAAATATTAGGACATTTAATTCAATATAAATTTATGCACTTCTGCTGGATTTCCAAAATATTTTCTTAATGAAAGGTGACATAATAGTATCATGACAATATCGTGTTAATGTATAATGAAATTAAATTTACATTTATATGAATATAAACCGATACTAAAAAGAAATGAAGAATCCAATACTAAAAATACTACAAGTTCAATGAAGCAATTTTTAAATATAGAATGATAGAACGTTGTGTTTTTCAACAAAGAGACTTTGAACCCGACTCGTGGCATTACCGTGATGAGGTTCCATCAGTTGGCGGCATTGTTGTAAACACCTGTCGAAAAACGAGGAAACTCGATAGCGTTGGTGATGTTCAGCATCTTGCCTCATAAGTCGGACTACCTTATTGGAGTTTTCAGTTTTCTCTCATACGATATCCAAATGCGGGGTAGTACCCCGTAAAAGCCTGCCTCACCTCCCTTCTTCAGCGACTCGGAGCCAAGTCAAACTTCTACCTACCTGCTCCAACCCAAAAGAATCTGCCCCTTTCTCACCATTCATAAGCAGATTACTCATGGGATATCCTTACCACACTGAAGGACACTGGGGATTAGACACAACAACAGCAGTAATAACTTTGAAAAGAAATGCCTAATCGAATGCTTCCCATGTTTATGCCTGGAATGGGCACAATAAATCAGTAAATCAGCTAATTCTTCTGTTGGCCTTTAGAAGAAGGAATGAAGAGTGCAAATATACATGCTCGGGGGTATTTTTTCATAATTTTCCTTTCAAAACATGGTTGCGTTGATAGAGGCTCCTTGTGGAGCTAAAATTACTCGGTAATGTTACATAAATTACAATTTTTGCCGTAATTTTACATATATTACTTGAATGAATAAATTCACATCAAAGTGTTTGCCATTGAAAAACAGCCTAATACTAATAACACTAAAAAACTTAAATATCATAAATTTTATATCAATAAGTATTTCAACAGAATCCATTTTTGATGGGTTAGTTTATTATCCTTAAATTATACTAAATTGAATAATGTGAATTTTAAATTTCATACGTTAGTTTGCACTAAAATTGGAAGAAAACTTTAAAATATAAACAATAACAAATAACATAAAGGGAAGTTGACCCCTTCTGTTCGTAGGAGGAGAGAAGTCCAGAATTCCTACGCATTCAACCCAACTACAGAGAGTGGGTGTGTTGTTTTCAATTTAAAAGTAACTGGTCAAGAAACTCAAATGACAGGAATTAAATTTTCTCCTACTAACTAGTGAAAGTTCAATAGTCAAAGACACGTATTATTATAGACGATTTTTATAATGATTAGTTTAAATAATTTTAAATGTACTTATATAATAAATTTCAACTTTAAATTTAGGAAAATATAAAATATTCTTAGTATTTCTTTGTATTATGTTTTAGAAACAAAATAATTATCATATTACGAGGTTTATTCGCTATTGAAATTGCTGAGTATCAATATTTTTCTTGGTGAAATTTCTGTTGAAAGATTCAAATGTCAATATATTCAAATATCTTGAATATATTATTCAAGATATTTGAATATAATAATAATATATCTTAAGAAAGTGCTAATCGAAAGATATACTACAATATATTGAACAAACTACTTTAATAATTTTAATCATAATAATTGCGATATTTTGTGTTATTTTTAATAAAAGAAATAAAGTAAAATTAATAATAATGAATTTATTAAACACGGCTAATAAAATGAAGATATTGCACGGCTATTTAAATACTATTATTCACAAAAATAGTTAGCTTTGATTTGAGGAGAGCGATGTCTTGGACTACTTTCAAAGTTTCTTATTGGTTCATTTATTTTTTAATTTCTTTCACTTATTATTATCACTTTATTATTATTCTTATTGGTTTATTAAAAAAATTTTCACTTGCTTCTTTTGTATAATTCTTGTTCTGTAATTTTTAATTTTCTGTTTTATTTATTTATTTTTCAGTTTTGAACGATAACTGACGGACATAATTTATACTGAATAAGATTTACTGATACTTTTTCTTTCTTTGTTTGTTTAAGATTACTATCATGAATTTTGTTCTTACATTTAATTATAAATTTTATGGGTAACATGCATATCAACCCAGCGAATTAAAAATTACAGTGATATCTGCATATTTATGTTTTAATTTTTTTTTTTCTAATGTTTTTATAATTTAATAAATGCATTTATTTTTTAAAAATTTGACCATTTCCGCAATCATAAATTTCTTTATTTTATTTGCAAATATTTCAGCTAGATGTACTTGAAAGCAAATTTAAATTTTAAACAAAAATTTCTAGATTGATTGATAAGCCTTGAACAATTGATGTAAAATTGCAGTGAGATTTCTACAACAACTCAATCATTTAAACTGCATGCATTCAAACAATTGAAATTATTTGCAATGTTCATAAACAAAATTACATTGAAAATTGATTGGGTTGAATAAAGAAACAACTCTAATTACAGGGAAACCCAACAATTTCATTGGAATCTTAAAATTTCCATGAGAAGAATCTTCTTCAAAAGCAATATGGCATTTCCTAAACTCACCTTGACCTACATCATGTTAGAAAACCATCAGGTTAATCACGAATTACAGTTTTCATCATTTTGAAATATCTGATTAAAAACAAGGAATAAAATTGCTTCCTTATTTTTTATTTAATTAAACCGAGAAAGTTTCCGGTACCTTACATTCTGAAAAAAAAAAAAAAATAATAATGGAAAAATAATCGTGAAAAGACATTCTGACATGAAAGGTTAGAAGATGATACCAACCTGACACTGACAAGCAATTAATATGTCAAAAGTGGATCACCTGAAGGTTATACGGTTATTTCGGTATATAAGATGTATCATTTTGGCATTGAACTACATGTAAGGTTCCAATTATGAATCACGCAAACATAATCCTTTTTATTTGATGAATTATTTGAAATGAGAATTAGAATTGTTATTGACATATTTCTTTTTATTTAGCATACATTTAAAACAAAAAATTTGATGAATGTTAATGCTGGTAATTTAAAATAGATAAAAATATGGTCGCAAGTTTGCAGATCAAGGTCTTAAACATTGTACAATCTATATATAATGTATCCATATCAATATCTATATATCTATGTCTCCCTCTAGACATATCTCCCTTCATAGACAGGCTTAGACTCATATATATATATATATATCACATAAATAGTCCCATAATAATCATTAATAATCTCTTCAATTAATAATTATTAACTTTTATTCCTTAAAAATATGTACTTAACTCATCATTCTTAAAGAATTGAAGTTGTCAGTTTTATTGTTCACTTTTAAGCAAATCTTCCTTTATACTAAAGTTGGGAGTTGTTATATATAGTATATGTTGGAAGTTTATATATATATACGTATATATACATCTATTATCTATTTATATATCAATCTATCTTTCTATCTATCTATATATATATATAACTCAATTTCCTATATATATGTAATTTGTTAATATTAAATTTCGACTAATTAATTTCTGATTTAAATTTAACTAGTCATTTCATTGATATAACTAAACAATTTCTTTCCCATGATCTACAAATACCATATCATAATCTAGAATATTTCTTAAGTATATATATAAATATATCATCTGTTTATATATATATATATATATGTTTCATTTATGTATGTGTGCCTATGGACGGCCACAGTATACATCCAAATATCATCGAAATTACAAGGGGTACTTCTAATATAAAGTCTAGAGCAACTAAAAAGCTTAGAAATTGGATCAATATTTGTTAAGATTTTACACAATTATGTTTAACTAATTTTGCTAATTTTGTTGACATGTTATTACATGACATGTATGTATATCTTACATTATTTTTAAGCTTTTTGTATTGTTCATAGACAGGCTGACGTAAAATAAATAAATAAATAAAACATAGTAACCCGCTAAAATGCAACCACCTAAAATTCTGTTTAATAATTAAGAATTTTTTTTTTTTTAAATTTCAATAAAAAATGTAAACATCTTTCATTCACCTCCGAAGAAGTCATTAATATTGTAACCCGAAGTATATTGCCGATTCCTTTAGAGTACCTTAATTGAATTTAAGGATAGGAGAAGATGTTCCACTGGATGTTAGAAATTTGATAGCTATAGGGGTGAGTTTAGAAGCTGGGGTACCTTTCTCTGGTTTGGAGAAATTTGCTATGCTAAACGTAGTGTAGTAATAAAATATTCTATGCTGCTAAAGAAGAGAAAGCGTCTTCTTTCCCAGGATACCCTTGATAACATCAATACTGCAATTTCAATATGACTTACTTTTTTGCTATATCTAAAAAAAAAAAAGCCCAATACTAATCTCTTAAAATTGCTGGGATGGATTTGAGATCAGACTGCTTTAGCCATGGTCAATTATATGTGGTAATGTCTAGATTTGGATGTGGAAAGAATGTATACGGGCTTGCAAACGTCAGGAAAGTAAAAGAACGTTGTTAACAAATAAATAAAACTTACACGGTAATTATGTAATTTTTGCTAATTAGAAAGATGCTGTAAATAAGCAAAAAGTATTGCATCTTAAAATCCATTTATATATATATATATATATAAGGCATATTATATATGACATATTTTTACAGTAAACTTTTATTTAAAAACAAAAATTTTATTACCAATTTTATTTTTATATGAAAGCCTATACCTTAATCTATTTTTTACATAATTTTCGCTAATATTAAGGTACTTATCGTATAGTACAACTAGTTTTTGAATTCCCTCTTCATAGAAGCCTGCCACATGATTTGATACCCTACTGAGCATGATCGTTTTGACCTAGTCATCATCGTTGTGGTGAAGACCGCCCAGATGCTTCTTCCAATGGTGAAACATGAGGTAGTCACTGGATGATAGACAGGGACTGTATGAAGGGTGATCAAGTTGTTTCCAGCCAAATCATGCGATGAGATCATGTGCATTGCCATGAAATAAAACAACCCGCCTACTGAGCCTACCACGTATTTCGTTTATCATTGCAAAAGAACAGATTTCTTAAGATCTCCCAATACGTCGTCAATTTATTTCGTCACCACGAGGTAAAAAACTCACATGCAACACCTTTTTCTGTCCCAAAACACAGAATACAGAATTTTTTTGGACTGAAATTGTTTGCTATTTTTGGGTCATGATGAATGCCGCCATTCCATGGAATCATGTAGCATGGAATCATGTTGCATGGAAATCACGTACCATGGAATCATGGTTCCATGTAGCGTAAGCCATCAGGATTCATTGCCTGCGGCAATTTGGCTTAAAAAATTATCTCCTTCTTATTGTACCATTTTTGGAAAGTTAAAGCACTAATCAAACATTAGATTTTGTACACCTCTGTCAGCATACTCGGTACCTAGCTGGTGCATAATTTTCAATAATTTAAGCATTTTGCTTTCAATTTCAAAACACTGCGTGTAAATTCATCAGTTAATGATGAAATCGTGAAACTTCAGTTTCATTTCCCTCTTTCTTCAACATTCTGCACAAAATCTTCAGTAACGACTAAAGATTGCATTCTGCTGCCCCCATAATGAATATTTGTGTTACCGACTTTAAAAGTTCTGAACCATTTCCGTATAAATCCATCGCTCATAATGTTTCCTCCGTACACTTCACTAATCTGGAGAAGAATTTCAGCCGCTTTCACGTCTTTAGCAAAGAAAATATATCGTTGATTGTATTTCACAATTGGCAAAGCCATTTTTGAATTACAGTTCGTATGTTTCAGTAATGGGCCCTTTTACACGTGATAATTGCATATAAAAGGAATTATTTTAAATATTTTGGTTGTTAATAGAACACACACGCACTATATATCTATATATATATATATATATATGTATATATATATATATATATATTTGTTTGTGTGTAATTAAATCAGATCTTGGGTATATATATATATATATATATATATAATACGGGCTATTATTTAAAGAAGAACTGATGACGAATTCACTGTTAGATGATTTCTCAATGGTTTTTTTGTTCTAATGCAGCTGGAAAACACTTAGATAATTGTCTTTTATGCCTTAAGGCAAGAGCTGCACAGACGTTACTCACTTAGCACTACCCAGGTGGTGCGTGTGTTTTGCAAGATAAGTTACGGACGTGGAGTAACACTACCCCCACAACGCTCTTTAATCATGTTAGACTGGGATCTACGTTTTAAAATAGATTCCGAAACACTACAAACAGCCATGGCACCGCCGGAACTGGAACCCGAAACCTGTGGTAACGAGCGCCAGCCACTCTGCTATTCAGGCCCCGATTTCTCAATGCAAAAGTGTATTATTCTCAAACGATATTGGAGCTTCAGGACCCTCTTTTTTGTAGTAAGTTCGAACCCTACATAGCAGTTTATCTCAAATCAATGGAGTGACTTTTAGGTCTATAGATTGATTGCACCCATCCCTGGCTTACACACGTGAATTTATTGTGCGGTTATGATTGCCTTTGGAGATACTTTGAGATCTTGAATTCGTGAAAATAGTAAATCAGTTTCTTTTCTGCAAATAATTAAATGTGCCTATGATAAATGACTATCATAGAAGTCGTGTGTAGGTATTTTTACAAGTAATTCCCATCCATTATAGGCTGTGTTAAGGACCTTACATTTCTTATAAAATATAAACTGGTAATGCTATCATAACTCATTGTTTTTTTCTTCATCGGGTTGATGGCAGAAATTTATTAGAAATTTCAGATGTAGTTCAGATATTAAAATTTATTAAAACAGGTGTTGTCAAATTGCGTTTATTCGAAAAGTTTGTATCAATATGGATTCACAACACATATAGCTGTTTTTACCCACTACATTAAGGTGGCAGTCAGGAGAGAAAGTATTTACTCTTATACACGAGCTACGACAAACTTTTTGCGTTTTTTTGTAGAAATGAAACAAGTACATTTTTATAATCTCCTTTGTGCGAATTTTTGTATCGCCAGGTAGCAGTATTTGGCCGATATATTTCTGCAACTTACTATTTTGAATATTAACATTGAATAAAAGAAAAAAATATCATCTTTCTCACTGACAAAATGAAAGCGTTTCAGAAAAAAACTACAGATTTGGAAAACAAAAACTTTTGATGATAATTTGGAAATGTTTAAATTGGTAAGTAATACTTGCATATATGAAACACTTCCAATGATAAGTGAACATTTAACAAGTTTATAAGAAAATTGAGGTCCTATTTTCCACTTGAAATTGAACAATATTATTAGATTAGAGACCAGTTAATGGAATCTTCACGTGATTTTTGTTTAACATAAGCATTAAAAGAACTGGCAGCTATAACCATTGATCGTGGATTGGTGATTAAACATAAGGAATTGTCTCTTGAAACTTTTTGGATATCTTTAAAAGAAGAATATGTATTCTTAAAAAAGGATTGAATATTTTACTACAATTTTCAACTTTATATTTATGCGAATTAAGATTTTCAATTCTCACTATAATTAAGTGTAAATGTTTAAGTAAATGTTAAGTGTAAGTTTTTCTGTAATATTTGACAAATATTATAAAATATTTATCAGCAATTTGTTACATAGTGTACCTACAATAATTTGACCCGACCTCCGTTTGAGAATCACCTAATAATGTCTAATTTGTATATTACACTTAATAATGGCTTAATGAATCATTAAATCTATTAATGAAGCTAATAATTTTTTTTTATTTTATTTATTATTAATCAATCTTTTATAGACATTGCGTCCTCATACTAATTAGCTATTGAGTATTTATTTACTCCCTGTGTACGAGATATATAAACAATATAATTTTAGCATATTTCTTAAAATTTCATGTACATTTTAATAAAGAGGTTAAATTATACACTATTTATCAGATGCACAATAAGGAAAACAAATGGGGGTTTCTATAAAAAAATATTACAAATACAAAAGAAAACAAAATTCATTTTAAGATTTATGAAAATGGTCATGAAGATGAATTATGTTAAATTTTTTAATGATGCTGTTTTGAGCGTGACTTGTAAATTATTTCTTTGTTTTTCCTTATACCATAAATGAAAGTGGCATCACGAAATATAAAACAAATAAAACTCCAGTTGATTGAGTGCAGTATATAGCAACATGAACGCAAAAACGGTATCATATGAAAATAAATTGTTATGGACGTGAATAAATATTTTTCAGTGCGGGTGTGTTCAATTTGTTGTTGTCTTGCATAATTTATAAAGATGGAAGTAAATCTGAGAGGATTTATGTTGCAAAAATAGACGTTGCTTTCGGAGTTCTATTTCACAAAGTAATAGAAGTTATTTAATAATAGTATCAATAACAATAAATTCATAGTTATATATTTTAGGCAGTATACCATAAATTTTGCATATATGCCCAAAAGAGTAAACAACAGCATTATTTCGGTAAAATCAGGCAATAAATTACAACACTTATAAGGCTTATAAGGCTTATAAACTATGTCAAGAAAAAAAAGTATCATTTGATATTCTACTGTGTCCGAAAAGTAAGACCAATTTTCAATTTAAAATTCTCGGGGCTATTTAGAATTTAAATTTTTTTCTTTTTTTTTTTTGGGTTGCTGGCACTGTCCTTGATATCTGTGTGTGAAATTTGACGTCAAAATATTCAGTGTTTGAGTTACGCTTTTTTTTTTTTGGAAACGCTAAGACTGATCCCGGAGATTTTTGAAATGCCCGAATTAATTGAGCAAAGAACTTTGTTTGCGGAAACGTGTACAATGTAGCAGAAAGCATTCGGTGAGCATTCCTATATCGGAAAGAAATGTATAGAAGTGGTATAAACACTTCAAAGAAGGCAGAGAAATGAGTTATAATAATGGTATATACCTATCTAAACTTAAAATTTTTATTTTAAAATCATCGATGAAAAATATTTATATAAAATATTTTCTAATTTTCATACATGCAGATGCTAACATCTATTTAAAATAACATATATTAACATTATAAAAGGTAATATGCATTCAAACATCCTATATAGTTATATAAATTGATAACAATTTATATTTGTGTTATTCAATTAAAAAGAAAGGTTTTTATTTATTTTCTCCCAATGTGGGTGTAAACGTTTTTTTATTTCATTTTTAATCTCATTACAAACAAAAACCTTTTTTATAATAATTTGAATCAAAAACAGTACTTGATTTTGAGAAATAGAAAAAGATATGTAAAAAAATTTTCAACTAACCAATTTTAATATAATGTTTTATATTAAAAAGGATAAATATCTCCTTAAATTAATGTATATTATATAACTGGTAATGTTTTTTTTTTTTAAAAATATAATCTTTGTGTTTCAATTTTTAAAATCTACGAAAGATTGATAATTACTTTTGTTTATCGCGTATATATTTTTCTTTTAAAAATAATTACTTAATGATAAAGTCCTTTTCATGAAAATTATGGAGCTAAACATGCTCTTTTATTTGAAAAATTAATAACACTGTTGCAAATATGTTTAAAAGCTGTTAATACTTATTTATGAAAATTTGAATGTGGTATTAATTTTATTTTTTTTTAAAAATCGTAAAAATTCGGTATTTGTCTATAGGATAAATTAGTAATGATTTAATCTTTGATCGATTTTTAAAAATTCTACTGATTAAATCAATATAAAAAAATTATACCACGACCTCAAATATCGCGTCATGAGATAAGAATAAATATATTTAAAAGAAAATCACATACCTATTTTATATTTTTCCAAAATTTATTAGTGTTTTCTGCTAAAACTTATTTCAAATATGAATTTAATTCTGTGATATAATAATTAAAACTAAGTAATATAAAAAAAATATTTTAAGTCAATTCCTTCTTTTTTTGCTTACTATATTGCAGGAAGTCCTTTATAAATAATTTCATTCATTTTTTTAAGTTTTTCTTCCGCCATCTATTGGTAGATATATGCACCTTAAATCTAAAAAAAAATAAAAATGAATTAATTAAATTTAATGAATTAATTAATATTTGAAAAAACTGTATTAACATCAAGTGTCATTCACTGCAAGTTAAAAAAATGTATTTGAACTTGAGTGGATGAATAAAAGTGTTTTATTAACGATTGGAAATTTGAACAAGATATATATAGGGAGAGTGTGAACTAATAGAAGGAATTTACAGGAAGGAAAGAAAGAAACAATACATTTCCTACTTTATTGTGAGACAATACATTCTTTATTTTCTACTTTATTGTGAGACAATACATCCTTTATTTTCTAATTTATTTTGTGGCAATACATTCCTTATTGTTGCTGAAGCTTCCTTTCTAAGTAGTTAGAAAAATTAATAATGTTTTGTTACTGATACAAAAGTTGTTTAGATGTACATTATTATAAATTTCATGAATTGATTTACTATTTAATGTTGGTTTTTAGAATTTTTAATAATAATTGCAAAGCTTTTTGTAGAATATTGTGGCTGTATTAGTCGTTCCAGGAAAGATTTAGATCTATTAAAATGCATTATTATAATATATATAATTATAACCATTTTATGTATTTATTTTTGCTAGATGATTTGTATCTAATTGAATTTCAAAACGAGAAATGAAAGATTTTATTTTCTAGTGTATGGGAGTGTTTATCAAGCAGTGGATCTGCATTACAGCATATAACTATAAATGATAATGATCAGATTTTTATTGAAATTTTTTTGAATTCATATATTCTTCAAGCATAATTTTTCATGTTTTATCCTATGTATCAGTGGTTGATAACCCACTGAAAAAACAGTTTAACTTATACACCAGGCTCACTTTCGAAAGTCTCTACATTTATCTTATTTTAGGTAAATACTAAGTTTTTTCTTTCCAAACTTGCAATATGCATAAATTGAAGACACAAGATTTGGTGTAGTGTTCCAAAATTATTTTTGTAAAGGATGTGGATGTATAATTTAAAAAGCAATATCATCAAATTTATTCATTGAATTATATGGGAAATAAGGAAAAAGTTATTATTTCATTATTAAAAAATATTTTTTCCGTTAATATATTATAATAATGAAATATAAAAAAAAAATTTAAATGGATTTTTTTAAATTATTGTTGAGGCATTACTATAATACTTTGCCATTTCTATCGAGTTTAAAACTACCAGCCAATAATTTTATTATATCATGCAAATCAGCCTATTTAAAATAAACATTATAAAAACTCGTAATTGATTCTGGTCTCATTATTAGGAATGAAATATCCACATTTACGGCAATAGCATTCAATTTTTCAGTTTAATTGATGTAAGTAAAATTTTAATTTTCAATTTCCAATTTAGTTGTAAGAATATTCTCTTTGATCAAAGGATTTTCATTAGTTCACTCAAATAGGGGTCAATTCTGAAGAACAATTCAAATGCTATGAGTAATTTATTTATAAGCCAAGTGATTTTATTAGAAAAGTGGATAAAGGAGATTAAGTGAATGCTATAGGAACTGGTGAAAGAATGATGTAATGGAAACTCCTTGTACTATGTATATTCCTATACAGTGTTAAATCATTGTTAGGAAGTTAACTTCATGTGCTGGTTAGATATAGAATAGAGCTCTTTTATAGCTTATTTAATCAATTTTAATAGGTTGATAGATAAATATTCTTTAAAATGTTTTTAGATAACATGTGTTGGATTAGTCTTGTAATCTTCGCCGCACTGCAAGAGCGACCTGTGGCGTTCTGGAGAAATGGTTGGTAGGTCACGAGACTCTCACAAGAGAGGAAGTACAGTGCAACCAAGCACTTCTGTTGAGAAATGTTTAGTTTACAGTCTATTACCCTGAGAGTAAATATATTTAGTACAACCCTGTGTATAAGTTTGCTGACAGACTCTCCCTCGGAGAGGGAAGTATCTTTCGGGCACCCTGCGCATACCTGGTATTGAGATTTCGACTTAGAAGTGGAATCCTTCCGAGCCTCTATAATTATATGTCTTTAAATGTATTAAATATTGTATGTGTGTGGTGTTTGTGCTATAAAGCTGTGTGTTTTCAAATAAATATTTCAACAACCACATACAGTTACAATCGGATTGCACAACCTGTCCACAGTGTGTATATTCTTGAAATATTAAAAAAAAAAAAATTTAAAATTTTATATCTAAAAAATATTACTGTACTTATTTGTTTTTATTTATTATTTAACTATTACAGTTTTATATTTTATGTTTTGAAAATATTTAATAAATCTCAGAGGTCACACATTTTCTAATAAAAATTTCAAAACATAATTTATAGCGATATTATGCATCATTTCGTACTTGAATTTTTATCGTAGAATTGATGGAAACGACAGGATATTACTGTATTTTGACATTAGATGCAACACGAAAAATAGGGTTATATTGTTTTATTATTCAATAAATTTTTAGTAAAAATAAATATCATTAATATTTTTGTAGTTTAGATTTTTTATAATGTAAAAAGTATTGCAAATTTGTTGGGATTTTGATTGAGTTTTTTTGTATGTAGCCATTTTGTCGAAAAGCAGATGAATTTGGCACTAAACTATGGCAAATAAAGTACACGATTCAATTATATTATATTTAATTAATTTTCAGCATACAGATAGTTTCTAAAAATATTACATACTTAGGATTATATACCTATTTATGATTAACTGAAAATTTACAATAATTACAAAAAATTATTTTATTTATTTGTTGCTTAATTTTTTTTTAACATGTTTGTTTTTATCCTGTCCTTTATAATATGATAAAAATATTTTCAACTATTTCCTGATTATTTGTAGCAAATTACTATATCTAAGCAAAAAAAAATATAAAAGTAAGATTTATTACTTTGTATAACAATTATTATTAGTTAAATTAAAAAAAAAATTCTGCCTAAACTATTAAAAATCGTTACGAAACTAAATTTTAAAAATTTGAATTAAAATAGAAAAATTTGCAATTAGTATTATTTTTGATTTTCCTAAATATAAAAGATTTTAATTCTGTTAATGTGTATGAAGGAAATATTATACAAAATATAACTTGCAAAAACATTTATTTCTTATAGGATTTACAGACAACAAAACAGAAGCTCTATCGGCCTGTATCACAGATACAGAATAAGCAATAACACTAAAGCATATGCCCTTATATCCTAGGCACATTAATTCCTAAACCACAAACACACGCTTTTTGCCCATTCGATAGGAAATATGACACATGTAGTAACTTGTAGAAATACTGGCCAAGTTCATCAAGAATTATTAATTGAAACAGAATGTTTTGAAATGATAACAGATATTTTTAGTAATGGGAGAAAAGAGTCTATTGGCTAAAATTCTGCCACCCATGGAAGAGAGATGGTATCCCATGCAGCATGAAGAAAATTCTATGCTCCAACCGCAGCAAAAAAAGGAGCAAGCTTGATCATGTATAGAAAACTACCACCGTAAAAGCATATTGTGCTCGAAAAGTTTAAGAAGAAAGATTGTTTACTAAAGAATGAATCAATGGAACAGAAAACTGAGACCAAACACTATTCATAAGTATAGGTTACTGAGGTTCAGTAAAGGAAAAAATGGCACCAAAGAATTGATAAGATATGTTTAAAAATCATTTTCTAAGTCCAGTCATACGGTCCATAGTTGTTAATTTGTATGTGTTAAGTGTCCTTTTCTTAACCTCTTGGAAGACCAGGTCGGTTAGCTTGAAAATCTCCTTCCCTATTTCTGTACAGCAAAGGCTCTGCTCTTTGGATATCATCGTCGGTTAAGAAGTAAAGCTTAGGATCTCCAGCGTTGATTCTGTCGTTGATGCTGTAGAAACTTGGGGCCTCTGGGCATGGGACGGCATCTTCAGGATCGGCACAAGTCAAAGTCAACTGGTTGAAGAGAGTTTGGTTACCACAGAGGAATGACCACTGTTGTGTGGTTCTGGATCCATCATCCTTGTCCACTGAGTGGCACACGTGAAAGATTTGGCAATTGTTGTCAACGTCAGCGTAGTAACCGTCGTTGAAACAAGAGAAGCTGGTTTTGACTGGTCCAACTAAGATGTCCGCACCGTCAGGGAGATCGTATGCTTCCCTCTTTCGTCTCTGAAATAAAAACCAGACAATTTAGAAACTGCTTAATTTATGGATACAGCCAGAAAAATAACATATTATCATATGTGAACATGATGTTGTCAAGACTAGGGATTCGTGGCGCAATCCAAAAAGGGCAGCAAGCAACTAAAGCTCCATTCCAAATTTGCAAATTTTGGCGGGGAAATGGTAGTTTGGGTCCCTTAACTCTTGAAATGCTTCATGAATAACGTTAATTCTCAGGAATTTTCTGGAGAATTTGGTTTTGCTTGAAGTGTTTGGTTGTATGGTTTTGAGTCACTTTTCATGTTTTGTGACGGGATTTTAAATATTGGTATATCCAATGGCTATAAGTACTCGTAGTGCATTGATCAATTCCTTCTTTTTGAAGTTTCATATTTATCACATTTGGCATTTTCCCATGCCTATTGATCTGTATAATGCTTCTTATTGTATTTGGAATAGAAATGAGAATACTTCATTCCTCATTTATGAATAGAATTTTCAAGCATTGATACATTCACTTGGTAATGATTCTTGTAAAATTTAGAATACTTCATTCTTTTATTAAATTATTTTCCTTAACAATACGTTAATATTAATCAATCAAATTAGTTACATACTCTTCCTAAGCAAAAGACTTTAGTAAAAGACGTATTAATTCATACAACATGTAGTTAAAATACATTACAGATATTTGGATAGCAATTTGTGGTAAATTATTTATTAGTTATTTAATTAAATGGATGTCCTCCATTCAAGTAATTCTTAACTTAAAATTAAAAATTGATGAACTTTGGATAACATTGATATGTCACAAAACTTACTTTTGAGCAACATCAGCTAGAGCTACAGAAAGGACAAGACAGCCTGTAAAAACACAATAACACAGATTTAAGAAAGAAATATTTTTATGTTTAGTAATATTATAATTTTAAAGATATTATCAAAAATAATTGAAAATAGTATTTTGTACCGAAATTTAAGTAGTACTTACTTAAGATGAAAAACTTCATGTTGATAAACAGATAGTTGAACCTATATGGAAGAAAAATCAGTTAATCATAATATTAAAAATAAATGACTTAAAACTTTATCTTAGCTATGAGGGAGTTTTAATAATCTTCATTATATAAAAAACGTTTTGTAAAATTAGTTGATATACACAGCCTTTATATTTTAATTGATATCTTGCTTGCATAATTTTTATTATATGAAGAAAAAATAAATTATATGAAGAAATTACTTTAGGTTATATTAATTTTTTGTTGAATATTAATTTAATTTACATGATATTAAAAACCAAGTTAATATTTTTGAAAGCAAATAAAAGCAATAAATATATGCATATTAAAAATTATTTGATGTAAATCTGTAATAATATTATAGGTGAAAATATTTAGATAAAATTGTATATTAAATAAATTTGGATAATACCAAAAAAGAAGGTGAAATTTACTAAATTTTTAAATTTAAAAATAGTAATAAAAATAAGTTAATAAAATAAAAAGGATGTTTTATCAATGTAACACACTGCCCACATCAACTTATATTTGGATAATAAACTTCTACAACTTAAGGTAATAATTTTTTAACTTTAATATAACAACTGTTGTTGTTACTAATTCCCCTGGTGTAGGGAAGCCTACACCATGTCCAAAGACCCCTTCGAAGGCGACGGGTCCATGGGTAAGGGCAATAAGCAGCTTCATTTTAGCGGAGAACCACGAGGGCTGAAGACTGACCAAACCTCAAACGATCTACTATGATTTTTAAACCGAGATCTATGGTTTAAAGTGGATTCCGAACCACAACAAAGATCCATGGAAGAGCCGGAACTCGAATCCAAAACCTGTGACACCGAGCGCCAGACACTCGGCGATTCAAGCCCATAGATAATAACTTCTTTAACTTAACTTCTTAAACTTTAATAAAATGACATAAGCTAGACAGAAAGATGAAAAGAAATTTGAAGATAGTGTGATAAATTGTTATCATTTAGGAATTTCAATGCTGGGAAGAACTACGATACAAAAAAATGCAAAGTACTAATGTATGAAAGGCAATCATAGCAAGTAATGGACTTTTTGCTATCAAAAAATCGGTTAGGAACTACATGCCAAGTAGGAACTACAAGATGAAAACATGATATGTTCTGTAAGGGAATGCATTCATTTATCTAAGCAAAAACTAAATTTATAAACAATTCAATAAATGATTAAAGCTAATAGAAATCAATTAAATAAACATTCATCAAACTAAAACAAATTAGGTTTAGATGTTTAAAATTTTTAAAATGCATTATGAATTATCATTTACTGCAGTACAAAATGTAAAAGGAAACTTAGTAAATTTATTGAAATTGAATTAACCATTGTCTAACTTGATGTCTTAGATAAATCTCAAGCTAATCAATTTTCTTTTTTAAAGATGTTTCATAGCGACAACAGTCAATAATAAAACTTCTTGATTACCATGGCAAATACAAGAAAATACTAAGTTAATACTGAAAATACTAAAAATATCCGAGTTACGGAGTTGTCCGAATCAAGTCTAAAAAGATCCGAGTTCTCCAAAGTGTACATTAGTCTTGTTAAGGTTCGATTTCTCGACGTTTGAATTAAGATTTGTGATACAATTTGAAGGTGCTATTTTACAATAAATCTCAATAACTACGTTGATGTGAAAAAATTATCCTTTTAATTCCAACTGTCTAATCTGACTTTATAAAATATTAACTGATTTTTTGAAGTAAAAGTGTTTATAATTATTTGACTCAACAATGATCATGTTTCATCTTTTTGGTATCTCCATGGATTGTAAAGGTATAAGTATATTGTAACGAATAAAACTGTTCTAATATTTCTATACATTACTTAGGTTCATTAAATGTAAACAAGTTAAAATAGCATTCATAGAAATTACATCAATATGAATTACAATTATGAAAGGATAATTAAATTCCTACAACATTCAACCAGAAAAGAACTATGCAACATGACAAAAACTATAGAAATATGCAAACAACATAAAGACAATCTTGGGTAACTATCTTGGGTTGTATATAAGACAACATAAAAAGACAAAAACACAATCTTGGGTTGTATATAAGACAACATAAAAAAGACAAAAAACACAATCTTGGGTTGTATATAAGACAACATCTTGGGTTGTATATAAGACAACAACATAAAAGACAAAAACACAATCTTGGGTTGTATATAAGACAACATAAAAATACAAAAACACAATCTTGGGTTGTATATAAGACAACATAAAAAAAGACAAAAACACAATCTTGGGTTGTATATAAGACAATATGAGAAGACAATCTTGGGTAACTATATTGGGTTGTATGACAAATCATAAAGACAACATAAAAAGACAAACTTGGGGTAATATCATGGGTTGGGTTACAAGACAGGGTATCTCCAACAAAATGAATTAATCTTGCGTAACAAGTGCTATTACCAAAAGTAACGATAAAATTAATAGAATCTACATTAAATGACATTATTCGAAATAATTTTTACATTTAAAGAAGATTATTTAATTTCAGTAGGCTTAACTAACAAGGCAATAAGAGGTAGGATATTAAGGTTTGATAAGAATCGAGTCTCAAGAAAGTCAAACACAAGATTTGCTACATACCCAACGAACCTTTGAAAAATTACAACAATGGTAAAAACAAACTTGGTTGTGCTCACCTGTGTTCTTCCCCAGGAAAAAGTGCGAATGAGTTCGAACAGTGCCTCCTTGCTTTTTATATCACTTGGTGGTTGTTTTTAATTCTTCACGCGCGGCACAAACGGGTCATTGGGGTCGGACGGTAAATTTTTCCTCTAACGGTGGCAAACAAGCAGACAAAAAGAAATTAAAAATGAAGATAAAAAAAATTTTACCTGATCATCTTAATCACAAAGAGATGCTATGTGTAAATGTGTCCGGAAGAAACGGAACATAACCTTGTCGTTTGATGTAGCCTCTGACCCTCATCAAACACTTGATGGGCAGAAGATGAGTTACAACATTTACTGTTGGACGCCATAAAATCTTTGTGCCCTGCTCTTGTCTTCTGCTTAAGATATACAACCCGCAAATAAGGATCTATTTGCTCTGCAATAGCCTCAAGCTAAAAGAAACGCCATGTTTGGTTTCTGCAAATGGAGAATCTAGAAGTGTATAGCAAGAAGATGAAGATTCAGATTCTTCTGTAGATTCTGAGTGACTATGAAGAGTCTCTTCTCAATAATTAAGTCACTTATATATAATAAATTCTTTAAGTTTAATATGCATGTGATGTATTTAGAAGTAATAAATGACACAGGAAAATTGTACTTGATAATCATGTATCTAAATTTATGATTACGAATCCAAACTTTGTCTTGCAAACAGAAAAATGAAATTTTGGAAGAAATACCGAATTTTAAAATGTATTTGTTAACTATTGCTACTATCTTCAAATGTCCCCCTTATCAACCCTGATTTATCTTTGCATTATGGTACTTAAATAATGTAATGCTAATCGTTTGTTTGTCGTAAATGAAACATCCAAGTATTTATTGGCTTTTTTACAAATTTTGAAGACACTGAATTTGAATAGTCTGAAAAACACTTCCCTAAAATTAGGATTAAAATATTCAAAAAGATGAATTGAATGATATATGAATGATAGATAAAATTATTTGTAAATTCGAAGCTATGTGTTTCAGTATTGAATTAACTTTATAAGCAATCGATTTATAAACATTAAAGCAATAACGAACAGATTTAAGTTCGACTTTTATGATTTACCAAACTTTCCTTATATATTCAAATGGACTTTGGGATATATATATATACAGTTTTATAACAGTCTTTACAATAATAGATCAGAGAAAAAAAATAGATCTTTTAGAATAATAGACCAAATCATTCTCATATGCGGCATGATGTTCACAGTATGAATACATATTCCCGTAAAAAAAAATTTAAAATACATGAAATATCCACTATGTTTCAATGTATTTAAAATTCATATATTCATATTTTAATGTATTTAAAATCAATTCATAATGTATTGTTTTTTAAATCAGTGAATATTGTTTTGTGTCTCATATTTTAACAAAATAATATTTATATATGTCTCTTTTTAAGCTATACCAGCAACTAACTCAATTTTTAGATAAAAAAAAAAAAAACATCTAAAATTTATTCTGAAATATCACTAAATTGCATTTCATATAATATATCACTTAACCAAATTGTATTTCTTATTAAATATCTCGTTATTGTATAAAAAAACTTGAACCTCAATTTTTATAACCTGAAATGATTTCAGGTAAAACTTGGCATTCTGTTTCTGTTAAATTTTAACCATTACTAAGACATTATGTGTCCAAAGATGGCAGAATGATTGACTTGATTTTCTTAAGAATAAAAATTACGTAATTATAGAAAAGAAATAATAAAAAATAAATCCTCCAGAGGTGTTTCGCTCTTCAATTAGATGTGGGTCAAAAGATGAACGAGATGTTCCCCAACGATTTTTCACGCCAATCTTTTAACTGCATTTCTTCACTCTTCTAACCTCGAAGCTTCCTCGACCATTTGATGAACTGTTTCATTGGGAATTATGGCTAAAGGCTAAACGCATTAGAGTGACAAATACAACTGTGAATCACGAAAACTTCTAAGTGGTTAATAGTTTATAGAATTTTATATATCAATTTTTTAAAAGTAGTTTGATATTTTGGAATTAATAAAATATGAAAATAAAGATTATGGAAAATATAAATGAATGTCCCATATTTTTATATAAAAAAAGATAAATAAATTAATTTAATGGATTTTTGGTTTTTTTTCTTAGAATTATAATTTTATTTATTATTTTGATTATTCAATGTTATTGTCATATTATCATATGTAACATAATTGACATTATTCAATATAATTGCAGTTTTTACAAAAAGTACTTTTACTTTTAAACTTTAAGTTTGTAGTATTTGCCATCACTTAAAAGACTCTTGAAATTTCCTAACAAAAATACATATATGGTATATAAATAACAAATATTATCAATGGCAATTAAATTATCAAGTACCAAACGCATTATACTAGCTCTCTGGTACTCGATGCTACATCTTTCAGTTCGAGTTTATCATGGATGCTTGTAGGGCTTCGGAATCCACTTTAAGTGTCAGTTTAATTTGACTGTAGAGCATTGGGAGTAGGGTGACAACCCACCCCGTAAAGAGGGAATCATCTCTGTCTCGAAATCTGCCAGTAGGCAGACAGCCTAGGCCCACCATGGACCTGCTACCCCAATGAAGAAGAAGAAAGTATTATAGAATATCTTAAGACAGGCAAAATAAAGATGCTCTATTTGTAGCACATTACACCTACTTTTTCTGAATAATAGTATAGCTTCTATGATATATCCATTCATTGTTGATCGAAGATATAATTTTTATAAGCTTGGTGCTGAAAAAAAAAAATCTCAACACTTATTCGGTCACTCCATATTTTCTGCTAAAATAATCACTATCTTGTCTCCTGGTTGTATTATTGAATGATACAATTATATGACCGTCTTAACATTCAATTTTCACATAAATTCCTAAAAACTCTGCAAATATATTTTTTAAAAGATAAAACGTATTTTTAAACCGGGGTTCCTGACTTCGATTCGTTCAAAAATGGTCGATTCCCGACTCCTTGTTCTCGACTCCCACTCCCACTTTGGATTTAAACGTATTTTAGGATTTGTGGCTGGCTGCATTCAGAATAATGCTGAGCCGGTGGTCTGATGGCTATGTCAGATTTTCTTTTGACTCCAAAGAATCATTTGAATTAAAAAATATGTGATTGATTCACATATTGTTATTCTAATAAATCTGTTAATCTACCTAATCTAATCTAATCTTTTTGTAATTCTATTAATCTATCTAATCATAAAATTTCCATTGTTGAATTTAATGTAATTTCCATTGAAACTTTCCATATTTTTAAAAGCAGCTCCTCTGTTGGCCATTCTTTCATTAGATATATTATTATTTTTGATATCAAAAATACTTTACTTTTTCTAAAATCTAAAGGAGTGGTCATTAGTAAATGTATTTTCAATTAAAATAAAAATATATACTTATGTTTGAGAATATTATTTAAATTTTTGAATTATTTTCCCCAATTTTTGTCATTTCTTATAAAGAATGTAAATTTAATAAATGTCTATGGTTTAAGATAATTATAGTTTTACTTATTATTTCAAATTTTTGATTTGGCGACATTTTTTCATTTCACTTCTACAAGATCACTATCTGATTCAGAAATTTATTTATGTGAAGTAAAAAAATATTGGTATCATGTAAGATTATTTATAATCTTTTCCAACAACAAATCAATCGGAACAAATCTCTGTGCCACATATAAAAGATAAGAATCATTATTAATCCATTCCAAACTACTCGTTAATTGTGAGCATGGTGTGTTGTATGAAAGAATGTTTTTATAACCAAATTTTTAAATTAAATGATATTCGTTTCACTGAACTGCAGTTTACGGTTTAATTTTTAGTTTGATTTCAAAAAGATAACTTTAAGAATTATCCGTAAACAAAATATATCTACAACAACTTTTTACTACTATTACTAATAAATATTTTTTTGAAAATAGCACACTGAAGTGGTAATATTTTTCAACAAAAAATTATTCGAAAAGAGTCTATTATGTCACAAATAAAAGATAATTTTAGTATTTTGTGAGGGATAAAAGCATTTCTGAATATATTTTTAATTAAATACTGCATTAAACATGGTGTAATGATTGCAAATTTTGAAACCGACGTTTTCAAATTAAATGATGTCCGTCGATGAGATAGATTTATCAAGATAGATAGATCTTATTCATCTTAATTTTATTTTGAATTCAAAATGTTTAAATGTTACTTTACAAATTATCAAGAAGCAACTAGTACCTTTAATAAATTGATGTAACTACTAGTATTAGCAAATATTTCCTTGAAAATAGCACATCCAACCGGACAGGTTTATTTTGGCTTATTAAATTCACTAAACCTTTACCACTACTTAAGCTGTATAGTGCTCAGCAGGTATACTTATTTTTGCAACTAATTACCACAACAAGCCATAATTCGAAGCTCAGTGAACGAAATATTCCAAGAACTTTCTTGAAAGGAACCGTTTTAGTGATGATGACACGGAAGCTGGAATCGAACATTTTTGATTTTCAGGGAAACAAAGATTGTTGGAAGAAGAGGGTCAGTAAGGGTTTCCTTTATTTACGACAGCCGTCGTCAGAGTGCAAGGTTAGTAGCGAATGGCTCACAATAAAAGAATACTGTCTTGAAAGGCGTAGTATGTAGTTTGAGATCAACAAGTCTTCTTTTATACTGAGGAAATACTTAGCATCCTACCATCTTCTACTGTTTTGTATAAAAGGAACTTTATAGAAAGAGTTAAGAATTTAAATGCTTCCTGTTATAAGATGTCGCCTAGTATTATTGAAATACTTGAAAGTATGGTTAATGTGGTGATGTTAAGATTACATAGAAAATTTTAAAAGTTTGTATTAAGGAATTATTATTACTATTATATTGTTATAGCATACACTTCAGTATCTAAATGATTTATTATTTATAAATGAATTTAAATCTTTTTCATTGGAATTTTTATTATAAAAACAGGTAAAAGAGAATAAAACCCGCTATTGATAACCTAATGATCTTTATGCGAAGGATATGAAAAAACCGAGGATTATTTTAATACTACAAACCTTTCTTTATTATGAAATCTTCATTTTTTCCTTAAAGCCTTGTACTATTTTTAAAAAAGCATTATTTAATATGATTTAACATCTTTTAATTAAAAATTTTGGTTCAACACGGACTGGGTTTACAATAAATGTAGTTGTATAAAAAAATGCAAAATGTCAATTAAGGAAAATGGATACATCTGAAAATCGGGATTTCATTGCAGCCAAGCCTTCAAGCTCTATAAGATGTTACATTAGGTTCCAGAGTTCCATATTTATTGGAAGATAGTAAAAATAATAGAGTTTTAAGTGTTTTATAAGGAATGTTTGTTTCAATTGCAGAAGAGAAAATTCCATCTTCTGATTCAAATATGATGAATGGAAAACATCATTGCATTGAATACATCTTCAGCACATCTAACGTTAAATTTGAATCCTGAAACTATTGTGTTAGATCACGTCAAATAGATAAAAGAAAGAAAGAAAGAACCAATATATTGAGCTGAATATAAAAACGTCTTTTTTTTTCTTGAGAAGCCAAGAAAGTATTTTTTATGCGTCATTTTAAGCCCGAAAAACAATATTTCAATTTCGATTTAGACCATCAACATTTTGACACTTGATTCAATATGAGTAGAATTCGAAAATAGGTCTCTTAAAAAATAAATGGGTTTCATATTTTCAACTTTTTGTATACTTTGAACACATTGTTTTGTAGACTTATATATATGTTCATATATGTATATATAATATATGTTAATCTATGTATATGCTCATATATATATATATATATATATATATATATATATATATGCCAACGGCCATACCATGCTGAATATACCGGTTCTCGTTAGATCACCGAAGTCAAGCATCATTGGGAGCGGTCAGTACTTGGGTGGGTGACCACCTGGGAACACCGCGTGCCGTTGGCATTCACAAATTTGGGACCTGAATGGCCGAGTGTCTGGCGCTCGGTGCCAAAGGTTTCGGGTTCGAATCCCGGCGGTGCCATGGATGTTTGTAGTGGTTCGCAATCAACTTTTTAAGCCGTATGGCCCGGTCTCCCTATGACTCTAAGAGCGTCACGGAGCCAAAGTCAAACTTCTACCTACTGGGTGCTCCATCACCACAGAAGCTGCTTCCTTCCCCTTCAATCCTGAGTACGTATGGGCTCGTGGGCTTGGCCAACCAAGTGGGATAAGAAACAACAACAACAAACAAATATATATATATATAAATAAATAGATATATCTCTCAGATATATGTATAGATAGATAGATAATGTTTTGTTTCGTAAATGTCTCTTTTACTATTTCTATATACAATTTATTTTTTCCTTCAAATAATTATGACAATTTTAATAAAAACCCCACTTTGAACTCGTTTCGAATAGAAAGTATAAAAATATAAGTATTAAAAGAGGAAATATAGTTCTGTTTTTTTTTTTTTTTTTTTTTTATTGTATCATCTGTTTCTTTTGAAATTTGGTTTGACAAAGAAAAAAATTTTTTTTGTAAGACAGAAAATATTTTGAAAAATTGATATTGCGTACAATGTGTGAAAGTAACAATAGTTTTATTTAAATTTTGTTATTATTAGTTTGAAAATAGTAAAGGAGGGTTTTGTGTAAAATATACACAAAATTAAATTAAATAGGGTAGATAACTAATCAACAACAGCCGAAACAAAAATGCTCCCAAATTATTATTAATTTTTATAAAAAGTATAATTATCCTAAAGATGGAAAACATACATTTGAGTCATTATTTTAATCAGTTTTGGTTATTTTAAAACTTACTTCAAGGAAATAATTAATAACGAAGAATAAAAGCAGATCTTTATCTTTCCAGTAATTATCAAAATATATTCTAGAAATACAAGGAATTTTATGTTAATCAAAACAAAACAAAATGAATTATTAATTATTGTTAAGATCTTCAGATTATTTAAACTTCATTAAATATTTTCAGAATTTTTTTATAACATAATTTGTTTTTGTTTTCTCAGCATTTCCTAGAATTCTCGTGCATTTTATTCAGCCTTGGTTTGACCCTAAAATGAAATAAATAAATTGTTGAACTATTGTGTTTACTTTTTTGTACTTTTATAGTCATAAATCACAATGCCAAAAATTTACCTTCAACATTGGGAAAAAATTTCAAGTTCTGGGAATTGTGATATATTAAAGTGTCAGTTATGATATTACAATGTTGTGTGTTGTGTCGGTATCGAATGAACTTTAGGCCATGAAAATTTTTGTTCTATTCTTAAAATACTCGTTTAAGAGGTAATATGGTAGAAAACTCTATCTAACCTTGGGTGATGTTCCGATACTTTTATTTAAGCAACCCCAAAAATAATTTATGAGTTTTTAACAGGTGCATACGCTGAAAGATATGTCAAAATGCAAGGCCAATTCGATATATAATACTTTTAGGTTTTTTTAAATGATTTGTTTACATTTTAAAATAAAACTTAAGAGTCCTTTTTCTGATAGCGTAAATAACTTTTGAAATTTTATCAAGGAATTATTTAAAGTAATACAAGATTTATGGAAATATAAGCAGAATTGCTTAATCTGATTTTATACTGAACATAAATTCGGAAATTTCAGAAATTCATAGTTTATAAAGCTGTTCAGACCACAAGATCTTAATTTTTGACAAAACTTTGAGAAATATAGTATAATTAATTTTATTTTTTAAATTTCAATTTTAAATTTTTTATATTTTTTTATCTGATTTTTCTTCTTTTTTTTCTTTATTCTGCGTAAACATGATATACTTCTCTTTTTGGCGTTCACATAAAAAAGTGTGTTTTTGAAAAAGATTAAGTTACTGTTAGTATTTAAAATATTTTATGTATTATTATTCATATTCTCCTAGATAATATTAAATTTAATAATAAATTACATTAATAATATAAATTAAGGAAAATAAGGAAAAAAATTTGAAATTTTGAAAGAAAATTAAAAATATTTATTTAAAATTAATTTTTATTTAAAGGTGTTATAAATTCAAGGAAACCCAAATAATAATTAAATAAACAATTATGAAATATACGATTTTTTACTTACTGTAAACAAATCGATAAATAATATTGACAGATCATCGATCTACATTTGGCACACCGATCACATTTCAGAAAAAAATCATTTTTTTTTTAACATCGCTCAATTTTTAGGCATTTCTTAAGCTAAAGCGCTGTTTACTACTGTATTCAAAAATTAAAACCAATTTTCAATTTAAAATTCCCCGGGGCTTATGGAATTTCAATTTTTTTTTTTTTTAGGTCGCTGGCACTGTCCTAGAAATCTGTGTGAAATTTGACGTCAAAATATTCATTAGTGTTTGAGTTAAGCTTGGCTTTGTGAGACGCTAAAACTGATTCCGGCGATTTTTGAATTAATTGAGCAAAGTACTTGCATCAAATTTTGTTTGCGGAAGCTTATAGAATGTTGCAGAAGGCATTCGATGAGCATTCCTATATCGGAAAGAAATATTTAGAAGTGGTATAACAGCTTAAAGAAGGCAGAGAACGCGTTGAAGACGAAGAACACTCTGGTCGATCATCAACCTCAACCGATGAAGTTTACGTCCAAAAACTTAAAGATTTGATGCTTGCAATCCGTCGATTTACAATTAGAGACCTTGCTGATGATGAATTTCAAAAGGATCGGTCGATTCCATTTGGGGCCTCAAACGCGTCAAATCTCGATTGGTACCGAAAAAAAAAAAACTGAATGCGCCAGCTCACACTGCATTGATTCTTCGTGCCTTTTTCGCCAAGAAATGAAACCCATATCGTTCTAGAACCATCGTATTCACATCGTGCGACTTCTAGCTATACCCTAAACTCAAAAAACCACTCCGGGGAAACCGTTTTGAGTCGATTGAAGAGATTCAACGTGAATCGCCGCGCGCGTTTGAGGGTCATGCCTGACAATGACTTTGTAGCATGCATTAAGGATTGGAAAAAGTTGTCATAAGTGCCTTGTGTACGGAGGGGATTACTTTGAAGGCGATGAAAAAAAAAAATTTGGAAGAATAAATAAAGAGTATTTGAAAAAAAAATTGTTCTTACTTTTTGGGCACAATAGTATGTTGTATAAACACTAAAGTCATTTAATCGATTGAAAAGAAATAAAAGCCTTTTTTCTAGAAACTAAATTATTAAATAAAAATTCCGTTGTGAATTCTCAATGTAAATCTGACAAAAATTTATTCAAGACGGAATTGTAAAAATATTGATGATTTTTTTATTTACAGCATCGGTATCCCTACAGAGCAACATTAACCCTTGCAAAAGGATCAAATTAAAATTTCCATAAGGAAATTTTATTATTATTTACTTTTATTTTAGTTCTTTTGCGTGATGAAGTTTCAAATGGAAATGGAAATTTCTTTTACAAATTGATATTTCTTTTCTTTTTTTCGGACTGAGCAGATATATAAAAAGTCCTCGAATGAGGTTAAGTGATTTAATATATGGAATATTTTTTCTTGGATTTTAGCGAATTTTAATTTTAAAACTTCCACCAATATTTTTAAAAAGAATAATAAATTATGTTTACTGTAAAAAAAAAAAAGGTAGATAATATATGTTATTTTGTATCGATTAGAAATTATTATAATGTTAAATGTTTTTTTTGATTTAAGACTATCGACACTGGAAACCAGTCATGTAGCGGATGATGGGCTCTGGTACATTTCAACTACATTTTGTTACAAAAATTAGCACCATTCCTGAATCCCCATGATCCATTCCTGAATTGTCACGCTCTTCAATACTAGCTTGAATTATCCGCATCATGGATTTGTAATGCTTACATGATAGTGTCACTCTTTATTTGTCAGGTTTCAACCGATATATACACTCAAGAGCCAAAACATTATGACCACCTGTCAATAACGACTTGGCCCACCTTTTTGGCGCGCAACACAGCTTCAACCCGCCTTGGCATGGATTAATACCACCACTTAATACCAGTTAAATACCACTTCACCTGATCACGTGCCTTCCACGTCATCCAGGCGAGTTCATTGCAAAATGTAGGGGTCATAATGTTTTGACTCTTGAGTGTATATACATATATATGTGTGAGTGCCAGGCTTTATTTTTCAGGTTTTGAACCGATATACCTCCAGATGGAAATCCAAAACACAGTCCACCAGGCCTTTGCAGGCCTATGAATTCTCAAATATTTTATAAAACTTTTTTTTTCAATCTTTTTGATTTAATTTGGATTTCCTCAAATTCATTCAATATAGAAAATTTTTTATTGAAAAATGATTTAAATTGAAAATTATTCGGATAATTAGCTGCCCACTAAATGATTATGCAATAAAAATACTTTACTTAATTTTTAATACTTTTTTTTAATTCATAATTATATGGTATTTCTACGTGCATAAAATAATTTTTTTTACAAAAGCATAGTTCTTTATTTAAAATCTTATATTTACAGCATAGAAAAAGAAGCTTATTTTAAATCACAGTCCTTGAACCAAAATAATCTCAATACGACACTAATTTATTTATTTCTTAGAATGGTAATTTAGTGGATTCACGTAAGTTCAAGATCTTGAACTTTGTTAAAACTTAAAGACCCTATTGAAACCAAACCGATCAATCAATTTGAAAAACACTTCTATCCAAAAAAGGAAAACAATGCGGAACTACCGAGAGTAAAAAAAAAAAATGCATCTTGGCTTACGAACTAAGCATTACAGGTATACTATATATAGTAGTGCTTCCAATCATAGTAAGCTTAAAAACCTTACATTTATTCCAGCATTCTGTAAGACTTTGAAATACACTTTTTGAGTAAAAATACGGGATTTGACCATATGATATAAAGATGTATATATTTCTTACTGATTCATTCTGATGATAGTTTAAACATTAACAGTTCTCATAACTTTTTCTAAATCAATTATATTCTTATCTGGCGCGCAATCAGAACTCTCGATTAAATACCAAATAATTTGCTTTAATTACATATAAAATAATATTTTTTAAATAAATATTCAAATGATATAATTAATTGGTCATTAGCATATAGGGATTGCAATATATTACAATATATTTGAGCAGTTAAAACTATAAAAGGTGAGAATTTTTAAAAATTACAATTTGCTGAAAATCAAAGAATTTTTATTATATTAATATGATAAAATTGTAAATTTCAGTATAATATACATGATTTATTTAATTTTTATAACTAAGTTTTTTTATCATTACCATAATATTTAAATATTAGAGACATAAAAGGTAGAAATTGTATAGTAGATTCTTTCTTGTAAATTTTTCAAATTCCAATTCTCAATATTGAAAGATTGTTTTTCATTTTGAAAGCAAAATTATGAATTTGCTAATAACATTAAGTATTATAAAAATACAAGCAATTGTC
Organism: Caerostris extrusa; assembly: GCA_021605095.1. Classification (NCBI taxonomy): domain Eukaryota; kingdom Metazoa; phylum Arthropoda; class Arachnida; order Araneae; family Araneidae; genus Caerostris; species Caerostris extrusa. The sequence goes on along the minus strand of BPLR01010305.1, from coordinate 18,137 downwards.
GTATTTGATTATATTTAACAGTGAAAAATATGCTATTAAATATTTTACATGTCTTTTTGCTGTAAAAAACAACCCAGAATTTAATACACTTTCTTGCATTAAAAACAAACAAACACAGAATTTAATACACTTGCCTCGGTACTACTAAAAAGTGTTTTATAAAAATAATTTTTAGAAACCATAATGTTATAAAATGTCTGTCATTTTAAGTTATTCCGCTGAGAGAATTTCAACTACGTAGCAAATTCAGCTTTACTAAAGAACAGGATATGTTTATATATCTGGATGACATAATGCCACATTGTTAATATATCATCACTATTAATATATATACTATCTATTATTATTAATATATCACCTGCCGATACAGATAATAATAATATAATCAATAGAAATCTAATCTAATACCAATTGTCTCTGTATTTGAGTCCCTCCCCAATTTAGAGCAAACATTCCCAGCTGTCCCCTCTGAGGGGCTTTGTAGCTTTCTTTTCCTTCTCGTTGAGATCAGTAAATGACTTTCCGATCTACAGAATTATAGTGCCCATCCACAGCACAAACACCGAAGCTTTTAAATTACTGGTATCTTACATTTATATTTACTATACTAGCATACTTGCTTTGATTAAATTATAACTATAAAAAAGTATAACTATTAACTTATTACAAGCATATTACTTTCAGCATATTGCATAGATTAAATTATAACCTTTTAATTTTTTTCAGTATATTATGCTAATTAATTTATAATATGTAAATATTTGTTCTGCATTTATGATCGATGTTGAAGTCCTTTTCATTTTAAAAATTCAGTTACTGGAATTTAAATTGATTTTTCTGGTATTAATTTACTGAATCCTACATACCCGTTTGCTATCTACCAACATATTTACTTTGATTAAATTATAACCATAAAAATTTTAAACCATTTATTTTTAACAAAGCATACTACTTTCAACATACTTGCATAGATTAAATCATAACCTATACTGTTTTGAATATATTATGCTAATTATTATGAAAGATTCTGTAATATCAAGAAATCTACATAAATATTTGTTCTACATTTATGATCAGAGTAGGTGAAATCCTTTTATTTTTAAAATTCAAATACTTATAGAGTTCAAAGAAAACAATGTTTATGTCAATCATTCTGTAAAAGAAGTTTCCTTAACAATACTTTCATTTATATACCTTTTTTAATGACAAGGTTGAGTTTTTAGATGAGGAAGTACTTCATTGTGTCATTTTTGTGAGTGCTACTAAATTCATATTAATGTAGGAAATATTCACTACTATTTTTTATTTAAAAAATTCATTTTGCAGATTGATAAATCTATTATTTAACCATAAATTTAACGAATTGTGAAGTTCAAATAATCTTAGTATAAATTATTAAATTTTGAAATTTATTTTAATTGAATTTAAAATTTTTCATATTGTTTTTAATATCACTTATTCAATCTATGTCTTTAAACTAATGTCTTTGAATTATTCAATCTATATCTTTAAACAGTATAAAATCGTATTTTAAGATTTAATAAAAGTCTTTCTCATATATTTGTTGCAAACCTTGATAAAATTTATGATAAAATTCGTTTTGAAGATAAATACTCCATTTTTTTTTAATAAGACATTATTTTTCAATAATTGAAACAAATGTTACAAAATGAGTACAAAAAAGTGTGTCAGAAATTACCAAATTATTTAGTATAAAACATTAAAGTCATATTAACTAATTTTCATTTATTTATTCGTTAGTTAAATTTAGTAACACCATTTATGTATATATGGAAGTTATTTCAATGTTTAAGAATGCTCTATAGTTTTTTTTAAAAATTTTTTTTAGATATTTAAGAGTACAAAAAATTTATTTGAAAAAAATTCTCTTTATTTTTATATTTTAAATATTTATTATTTATTATGGAACTTTAAATTAAAAGTATTATACTTTTATTGTTATAAATAAAACATTGTTTTTATTATAAGATCTGACTTATAATACACAAATATATATATATATTTATTTATATTATTTATATTTTATTTTATATAAACCTTATATTTAACCTTAATTTTATTTTTACCCTTACTTTTATTATTAAAGCTTTTTACACCTTATATAAATCTTTTATTTTTTATTTTTAACCTTTATAATCTATATTTAAACTCTAAACTTTTTTATAAACCTATTTATTTATTCTTAAAACTTTTATAAGAAAACAGTTAAAAGATTCTAATTTAATTTACACATAATATTTCTTCATCTGTATATCGAAAAAATATTCAAAGATTTGTCATTTACTAGAAATTATTAAATAGAATTTCTTTAATTTTTCTTACTAGAAATTTTTTCAGAATTTCTTTACATTTTTCTTAATCTTTGGTATGTTATATTCTTGCATGTTACACAATGCATTTTCGATACAATAACTCTTTTTGTCTTTAAATACAAACATTTTGTTGCTATAAGCGAATTTTTAATACATAATTTTTCTCTTTTAGAATACTTTTTTTCTTGTAAATTCTAGTGTTTTACAACGCATTTATTACAGCGTTTTAATTATCAATATTTATGTTACATGTAATTTCTTCTACCTTGGACTGTTCCAATTCTCTAAAAGATTGTAAAACATATCTAACTTTTAAGACTAACGTTTCATCCTTCAGTAATTACTTTTTTACCTCATATATTTTTTACGTATTCCTTAAGATATACTCATCAAAATTTCATAAACGAAAGTTTCATTATACTTAGGTTTTTATCTTTGACAGAAATAGCGCTGGAGTAATCAGATACATAATTACTAACCAAAAATTTGTGTCAACAACAAAATAAGGTTAATTGAGGTTAATTTAAAATATCCTATTTGTAATTCTTTTCGCCATGATCTTAACCTAGAGCAAAAGACAAGCGCATGCCAGGAATCTTGAAGAAATCATCTTTCACCTTACTTTCCACATTCGAAGGTCGCCATTTGCAATCGAGATCTGTGATTACCGTGGCAGTTGCGGTTAATTCAACTGTCACGCTATCCCCAAGCCCATCTTTACTCAATGATAAATCTGTTCAGGCGTATTTTCCGGTAGCTAAAGCGCAAACAAATTACTGGTGGCAAATTAAATTATTTCAGTCCATGCATCGCTGTGTGGCAACCATTGTTCTGGTAGATTTGTGATTGGTCAGCTACGATTGGAACGCTTTGGAAGTGAATTAATTACAGCTTGCTGCCACGGAAAATTCATCGGTTTTCGCGCCATTTATGAGCCTGACGTTCCGAAAACGGAAGAGGGAGATCGAACTTTTTGATATTGTCATGGCTTCAAGATTCGTTTAGCTTGACGTGTAATAATGTTTCTGCCAAACAGATCTTCTTAAGATTTTTGATTATAAGGGTGTTTTATATTCTAGAAATGAGGCAAAAGGTTTCCTGTTTTGATAATCAGTAAAGTTTCATCTTGACAATCCATTAAATATTTATTCGCATTGCTCTTTTTCTTAAAAATGAATATGACAACTATTATTAAAGTCCTTTTTTTTTTCATTGAAACAAAATTGTATTGCTTATATTTATTTAATTTTTCTTTCAATAAGAAGGCCTACTTTTATAGTTTCAAATATTAGGACAATTAAAAACACAAACAAATCAGCATTTTAAAAAAATAATCGTTTTTTAAAAATTTGATTCTTATATATTATATATTCTGTTCTGATTCTATTATATATTCTGTTGATTCTGAACCCATATAACTATTGAGTAATTTATACATCTAAGTGGAAAAATAATTTTTTTACCTCTAATTAATTGTAACAACTCCAGAAGTATTTGTTAAATAAGGACGCCAAATAGTTGCAAAATTACTTTAATTAATTATTTTACTGGATTTAATAAATTTGTTTATAACTGTATACTGAAAAATTCTATATCTAATTACTCTGAAAAAATTTGCTTTCAAAATAAAATGTGTTCTAGGACAAAAATTTGATTTAATAAATTGTTTTGTCATTTTCAGACTAAATACTGCATTTTATTTTTAACAATAACTAATTAAATAACATTTGTTAGTACTTCTATTGTATGCATCAGCTGGAAGGCAGCTGTATAAAACTTAATTTAATGAGAAAAATTATGAATTTTTTTTGTGTAGGAAAATTAAAATTTAAAAATTGGGCTCTATATTCAAAGTGGATAGTGTATTAGTGCAGTTCATATATTCTGCTACTAATGAGTTCACATAATACAATTGCAAGATTTTTTTATGATACACGATAATGAACCAAAACCAGTGTTTCGAAATGGTTACAAATTCATAGGATCATCTGATTGAAATCAATCAGTTTCAAATCAGCGTGTTTTTTATGACGGAAAATTGACTACAGACCAATCCTTAGTGAATAAGAAAGAAGGGTTAGCTGTTATCTAATCATTTGAAAGGCTTAATAGAGATTTTTACGATCGTTCATCTCAAAGAATGACTATTTTATGAAGGAATTTACGAGCAGTTACGTCGTAAAATGGACGTTTTGTTCCTTTTTTCTACGCTTAGAATTACATTTCTGGGGCATTTGTGCTTTCTGCAGGCTGAATTCGCTTTCATCGTAAAACCCAAGTATTTATTTCCAATCGCAGACTGTAGAAAATGATTAGAAGCGGTGTAATAAATAAACAAAAGGCCTGATTTGATTTGCTTTTTATTGGTTGCAATGGAAGCCGTGACACCATCACCATTTCATAATATCACACAATCTGCCATATTTAATACTGAATACGACACATATATTGATGCGGCATAAAACATTTAGTAGGACATAATCTTGTTTACAAATAGATTTCTAAACGACAAAAAGTATATTTATTTTATATTTAACACATGGTATATTTGTCATGTATGCATTATATATTTGCTATTAATGCATATCTTTGGTAAATACACTTTATACAGTTCTGAACATGAATTATATTACTGAAAGTTTTGTTACAATTATTTCTATTAGTAAAAGTAAAAAAAATAAAACAAAAACCCGGTTTTACATGTTTTGAGATGTTACAGTTAATTATAATATAAATAATTTGAAAACATATAATGAAACTTTAAGAATCATGAAATATGTTTTGTAAAATATATTGTTTCCTATGAGACAAAAATCTATAAAAATTATCAATGCCATTAATAACAATTCAATTCACAAGCAATGAGCCCAGTATCACCACCACCATACAAATAAGGAAACTTTTAAGCGTACAAAACACATAAAGACATAAACAAATAAAAATTTCTTCAATGTATCAAATATACAAGTTCTGTATTAGAATAAACAACGGAATTCATTAATCTTGTCCATCTATCCTGATCTACCATCTGCATTTCGGTTTGACACATCGTTATATCCTGGAATGAAAGGAGCTGCATTTTTGCACATCTTGGTCGTTGAGGAAAGGTACTTCAGGATCCCCACGTTGAACATTTCCGTTCAAGTAGAAGAAGTCTGGTGCCTTGTCGCAAGGAATGGCTTCTTCAGGGTAAGAGCAGGTGAATGTCAACTGGTTGAAAACAGTCTGGTTTCCGCAGGCAAAACTCCATTGTCTAGAAATTTAATTATTTTAATTAATGCATTAGATTAATTAACAACTTATTTAAAATTATTGTAACACTTTAAATTTTTGCAGGAATAGCTTGGTAGATGGGTTTTTAAACTGGGGTGCTGTGTTTGAAATTCTACAAATGAAAGCTAATAGAAAGGTCTCGATAAATATCTAGGTACGAAGTCTTCCGTTGGTTTCAGAGAGACGTTTGGTTTGTCGCTCTACGGTCATCTTGTGCACACTTTAGGCTAAGCAGACCGGGACCTACAGTTTAACATGGATTCGAACCTGAAGCCTTCCTATCAACGGCTAGAGCACTAGCCAGTTAGCCATCGGGCCGCTCGTGGAGAGAGATATCAATAACCACAGTCATTCATGGGAGTGTTCGTTCGAAATTGTGATGGCACAAAGTAGGTGTAACATGGCAGGACTCCCCGGGGTGCAGTTCTGAAAAGGCTGAATATATTACGTTTCTGCCTTTCTGGTGTCGACTGACAAAAATACCTAACATTTGACACCAACAATATGGACAAAAATTTTTAAAAGTAATTATGTTAACACACAGAGACTTGTTTTTTTCGAATCTTTATATTCTTTAACTGAAAAGAATTATAATAATAATGACACATAGTTGAAGAATATTGAATCATAGTATGATATGTAATTATGGCACACATAATGCTAAATTAATTTTTCGGAATAGTATCATAGAAACAAATTAATATCTAGGTCAGAAGTGTTCAGTATATTCAATTGTACAACATATTCATAGAAATATGATTTATGTATATAAATATATCTTCTTATTTAATGTCACAACAGCCGCATGGTGGGCCAAGGCCGTCTGCCTACTGGCAGATTCTGAAACTAGAGATGTTTTCTTTATACGGGGGAGGGCTGTTAGTTCTACGGCTAATAGTCATATTAGACCGGGACTTGTGGTTTTAAAATGGATTCTAAACCACTACTAACATCCATGGCAACCAGCTCCAGAGCACTAGTCACTTGGTCATTAGGCCCCCATATATATATATATATATATATATATATATATATATTGCACTGTTTGTTTCCATCAATCTAACAATGACGATATTAAAATGCAAAAATTGCGCCAAATATCGTTTTAATTTATTATAATGTACATGCATGTTATAATAAACACTTTTAATATTATTTTTATTTAGTTGACCTGTCTATAAAATACATTTTATCTTGCTTTAAACGTTTTGAAATATAACAGAATGCCGAAATGGTATTGAACTGCCTCATACAGAAACAGTAAGAACTTAAGTGGAGGTCACTAATTCAACTATATACGAAATACTACGAAATATTTTTAACATGATATTTCATAATTTATACAAAAATTAAATATGAATCTCAGAAAAATTAATTAATCGGAATAAAGAAATAAAATCAATTTCCATCTATATATTAAAAATGCAATTTTTAATACATTTTGCTTGTTTTTGAATGAACCGTTAATATTATTTAAATAGAAAACATTTTTATTCTGGCATATTTTCTAGTATGTTCAGGTCTCTACTGTGCCATTATTTATGTTCGTTGTGTGACAAATAAGATTTTAAATGCATGGTGCAGTTATTTGCAAGAAAACAAATATGCATATTACATGAATTGCTTCTTGGAAATCTTTCGGGTCTTGGCGTGTGTTCATTACATAATAAGCGCGTCTTATTACCTGGGGGATCCCCTCGTCGTGTCCGTGGCAGACGTGGAAGACCTGACAGTTGTTGTCCACATCAGCATAATAGCCGTCACCCTGACAAGAAAAAGTTGAGCGCAGGTTTGGATCAGCAGGTTAACTCCGTCTGGTAGGTCATATGCGGCTCTTTTCGCCTGTACAGTGTAATACAAAGCAGTTAATAATATTTTAAAATACTATATAATTATGAATATATATTTATTACAATTCATTTACTAATATAAGGCTTTTATGAAAGTTATAAAATGAATATAGATTTAATAGCAATATAGTTATGAATATAGATTTAATAGCAATATAGTTATGAATACTCTAGAGTTATGATTATTTTGGCAAACACTTAGACAGCTGTCTTGTATGCCTTAAGGCAAGCTACACCGACGTTACTCATTTTTGCATTACCCAGGGGGTGCTTATAACTTGAAGCTAAGCCACGGACGCAGAGTAACAATGCCCTCGCAACGCTATACGATCTTATAAGACCGGGACCTACGGTTTAAAGTAGATTCCGAACCACTACAAACATCCATGGCACCGACCGCCAGAGCGCTAGCCTCTCGGCCATTTAGGCCCAAAGTTATGATTATAGAATTAATAACAATGCAGTTATGAATCTTCAAAGATTGCAGTCGTTTGAAGCAATAATTCACAGAAAATAATATAATATAGGAATAATTAGCGAATTTCAGAAATCAATATTTTTACAAGGCGACTATACAATATTTTTATCTGCGCTCAGTAACACTGGATTAGGGTTCGAGTCCCGGCGGTGCCATTTATGCTTATAGTGGTTAAGAATCCACTTTAAACTGTAGATACCGGTCTAATAGGATCGTAGATCGTTAAGGGGGTATTGTTACTATATTGTTACGTCCGTAGCATATCTTCAAGCTACATGTGTCCCCTGGGTAGTGCTAAGTGAGTAACCGGTGCAGCCCTTGCTGATAGCATAAAAGATAACTGTCTAAGTATTTGCCAACTGCATTAGAAAAAAATATTTTTAAAAATTAAAATGAATTGAATACACGTTTGATAAATTGAGGAAAAACTATTAACTGAATTGTTCCTTGATGTTTAGGAAATTTTAACGTGCGCAAGTGGTCTCATGGAAGGAGGGATAGGGTTGACTTAGTTCTGTGTCACTGAAGGTGGGCAATGCCTTCCGGGGCGACTTTTAGGGTGAACAGCCGCTTATTTGATTATCATATGAGAGAAAACCCGGAAAATCCTCACCAGGTACTCTTACTAACGAGGCAAGATGCTAAACATCACACACGCCATCGAGTCTCTTGTTTTTTGAAACAGTGTCAAAGCAGCCACCGTATTCAACCTCAACTCTCCGTGTCGATGACATTTTACAAGATAGGGTTGTCAGCCTTACACTATTAGATTTGACCTAAGGCTTACATTGGATTCCGAACCACTACAAGCATCCATGGAATCCTCCGGAACTCGATCCCGAAACATGTGACACCGAGCACTAGTCACTCGAAGGTCACTAGTCACTATCAGGTCGCCGAGAAATAGTATAATATGCTTTGATTAAATTTGAATTTTGTGCCCATATTTAGCTAAATATATTAAAATTGTTTCCATTTTAAACATTTTTTTTTGTTCTAATGCAACTGACAAACACTTAGACAGCTTGATCTTGTATGCCTTAAGGCAAACGCTGCACAGATGTTACTCACTTTGCATTACCCAGGGGCGTGTGCAACTTGAAGATAAGTCACGGACGCGGAGTAACAAAGCCCCGCAACGCTCTACGATCCTATTAGGACCGGGACCTACGGTTTAAAGTGGATTCCGAACCACTACAAACATCCATGGCACTCCCGCGACTCGAACCCGAAACCTGTGGTACCGAGCGCCAGGGAGCTAGCCACTCGGCCATTCAGGCCCCCATTTTAAACATATCATCATTTAAATTTTTAAATCATTCTTAGAAATTCTTTTTATTTAAACAAACAGTATTTTGTTTGGAATTATTTACATTCTTAGAAACATAATTAAAATGAAATAATTTAAAGTATTACCGATTTTTAAAATGCATTTATCTACCCTATTTTAAATTTATTGTTAGTAACAAAATTACAACGACTTTATCAATAAGGAATTTATTAGTTAAAACAAAACATTCTCTTACCCTTTTTGGCATTCCAGAACATACTGCTAGACATCCAATTAGCACTGGAAAATTTTAAAAGTTGTGAGTGTAAAATAATAATAAAAGAAATCCATTCCACTAGTTTAATACTCATTCATTAAAATTTTGAAAGTGAAGATTGATTTTTTTTTTTTTAAAGAGGAAGGTTGTTTAGTATTTTAATAATGGCGGAAAATTTATTCTGTTTATTGCAGCTCCAACAATTATTCATCCCTTCTACTTGTCATAAGTGTAACATGAAAAATAAACACTTGGAAGATAAGAAAAATATTATTAGACGAGCATGTAAGCATATTACTTTCGCGAGTCAATTTATCATAACATAAAAGAAAAAAAGAGAGCAGAAAAAAAAAGTAAAGCAAAATAAAAGCTGAAGCTGCTTAACAAGATTGAGTTTCACTTTTGAGAGCAAAATAAACTTAGTTGAACTTTGAATTATTCAAACATTAAAGTAAAAATAAATGTTATTTTATTTGAACAGTGAAAGGTCATTTAACGGTCATTCTGTGCTGCTTTATAAAAGAGTTTTCAGATCTATTTGTATTTTCTCTCAACTTCAATAAAGTGATAGTTACACTTTAGAATGTTGAAAAATATATTTTTGATATAGTAGATTTTATTATATAAATAACTATACATGTTTATTTCCCGTTAAGGTGCTTATAAAATTGAATAAGTATCATTCTTTTTTAAACAGCGTATGCGCAGACTTGTCAAGACCAATCACAGCATTGCTCCATTATTATTTGTAAATGAGTCCAAAAAATAAAATCGATCGATTTATTTTATTTAAAAACACTTACTATTGTTGATTCTTATCGATTTATTTTATTTAATAACATTTACTATTTATTTATCGATTTATTTTATTTAATTACACGTACTATTGTTTAGTTTATTTATCGATTTATTTCATTTAATAACACTTACTATTGTTGATTATATTTATAGATTGATTTTATCTACTAACACTTACTATTGTTGATTTTATTAACACTTACTATTTGTTGATATTATTTATCGATTTATTTTATTTAATAACACTTACTATTGCTGATTTTATTTATCGATTTATTTTATTTAATAGCACTTACTATTATTTATTTTATTTATCGATTTTTAATTAATAACACTTACAATTTATTCTAAAAATATATAACAAATACGTTTGCTATAAATTTGAAATGTGACAAACTATTTTTCAAAAAAATAGATAAATAAATAAAATAAAATAAAAAAAGTTTTTATAAATTTGTTATAGTGATATACCATATTTTTATATCAAAAAACTAATTGCGGTTTTCTTAATTACCGTTCTTACTATTTTCAAAAAAAAAAAAAAAATATATATATATATATATATATATATATATATATATATATATATATATATATAGAGAGAGAGAGAGAGAGAGAGAGAGAGAGAGAGAGATAGAGAGAGAGAGAGAGAGAGAGAGAGAGAGAGACTAGATGTGCATAGTTCGGATCTAGTCATTTATCGGGGCAAATTGATATGGTATAATATCTTGAGTGTATTCATTCATTAAGCAATCCTCAGGATGTCATAATAGATTCGGGTTTATTAATTTCAATTTGGGTTTTACGGATTTCCTAGATACTATGTTTTCACACCCTGTAATTGTATACTTTGTACATATATATTGTGCAAACATTATATAACATGCATTTTTGTATCTTTTTTAATCTACCAAAGTAATTTTTGTCGTTAGTAAATCATTTGCTGCAGCTTATGTGCACTTAAAGGGTTTTTGTGAGACACTTCAGGGTTTTTTGTACTGAAAATACTATGATGGCTTTGTTATACCATTTGCGTGTAACGAATACAGTAGCTTTTCTCGTGCAAAATGATCATGCCTCAAGTTTAAACACCTTGTTAGTTCTCCTTTGTTTTTTGCGTTCAAGGGTGTGTTCTTTATCTACCTACGTACCTATTTATCTATCGATCTTTCTCTCTCTCTATATATATATATGTTGAGATGTCATCCCTGTTTTAAAAGGAGAAAGTTTATGCATAATACATTTTCAAATTAAATATTTTTCAACGATGTTGAAAAAAAAAAAATCTATTTTTTTTAATACTACAGTGAATTGCTTAATATATTAATTTATATATAACTTTTTTTTTCTTACCTATACCTAAAATGCTTACTGCTTTCATCTTACTAATTGTGCGAACCTAAAAAACAATAAATATATAAAAGTGTAAATATTAATTAATGGAAATGCATACAATCTCTGTAGAATATACATTCATTATAAAATAAATTTTAATTAAATAAAAAAAAATTTTGAAGTCACCAATATAAACTTTTTTTAACATATAAGCTTAGTAAAAAGTTTCATAAATTTATGCAATATTATTAGAAATTTTCGAAGCTAAAAGTATTTGTACTTGTGATCAAATATATCGCTACATTTTTAAGAAGCTCAGAATTTCTAGGAAATATTTTTTTAACTATGTACACAGACTTTTTCATTTGTTTAAGAAAGTTTAAAAACTTTTCTTTATCATTAAACCATCGTATTTTATTCATATAGTTGAAATAAGAAGTTCGAAGTATTCAGTAAATTTCAAATTAAATGGAAGAAAATATTTTTTTTTTTTTAAATGTTTAAAATTTAAAACCCTTACACGAGATGAACTTTTTAAAAAAGTTATTCTTTTGAAAAAGAATTTTAAATTAACGTCATTATTGTAAAAAAAAAAAAAAAAAAAAAATCAGTGTAAACGAATTTTCTATGATGAATATTACTGTTTTAACAAAAGTGACTGAATCTTACATAAATTCATTACTCAGGTTAGCATTTTACAAAAATGAGAACATTTTGATAAAAACTAATTATATTTTATCTTACTTATTTAAACTCTGTGTAAATGAATAGCAACAGTATTTATTATGAATATAAAAAATCATTTAATAAAAAATTAGCAAGTATTTATAAGGGTTTTCAGTTATACTACAAAAATAACTTATTAATGCCTATTAAAAAATTAATACTTTATTAAATTAAAAGAAATAACATTTTATTAAATTAAAAGAAATAATATTTTATAAAATTAAAAAAATAATATTTTATTAAATTAAAAGAAATAATATTTTATTAAAACTAAAAAGTAATATTTTTGAATAAAAATAACATAATTAATAAAAATTAAAAATAATGCCTTTTTTTATACTTTACCTTAAGTTTAGTTACTTAATATTAACCAATTATATTTATACTATTAATAATAATAAATTTGCATAAGGAATTAAGAGAAAAAGAAAAACAAATAAAAATGTAACGAAAATATAATAGTAAAATAGAAAATTTAACTGAAAGTTTAGAAATATTCAATTCTATGATATAACATAACATAACATAACATAACATTTCAATTCTATGTTATAACATCTGTTTGATTTAAATCATAGAGAAATACATAAATTAATCTTAATAGTATAATAGATTTTATTAAAAAAATTAGTTTCATTAAAATACTTAATTATTAACATACTTTTTTAAATATAAGCATCGATATAAAAATATATGATTTTGACTTTCTAGGATTGATATTTTCAAAAAATGTATTGATAGATTTGATGGAATGAGGTAAATTAGTAATTGATTAATAAAACGTTTTAAAAAATTAACTCATGACTAAAATTATAATTAAAATAAATTAATTAAAACAGAATATTCAATAGATAAATTATGTTTAATTATTAATAACTGTCATTGGGTTGGAATGTTTTTAAAAAATGATACTTATATTTAACAACAAACTTTTAAGAGAAGAAACATTTAACTCAAGTTATATTTACTACAACGGAAGCTAATAAATAGTTTTTAAAGATAATTTCAACGTTGAACGTTTTTTTTTTTTCAATAAATATTTTTGACCTCATTAAATAAAATTCAGAGAATAGATAATTATTAATTTAATTTGTTTTTGAAAATAATTATCTGCTTTTTTAGGACGTTGAGCTTGAATTTTTTAATTCATCATTCTTTATTCACCATTCATTATTTCCAATGAAAGCATCACGCACATACTATTTTATCTAATTTAATTCATCGTCAAATTAATAAATTGAGGGCATTTTTCATTTGAATTTTAAATTTGTATTATTTTTACTTAAAATAAATTTAATAGTTAAATACTTATTAATTAAATAAAAACCACAAAATTATGCACATTCTGAAAATGTCTAACTTGTAAAAAGTAATCATTATATAAAATAAAATCATTTACAGTATTTATTATTTTTGGACTGCAATATTGAAATTTATTTTGCCTTTTGTAATTGATTTCACTGTTTAAATAACAACAAGATACTAAACTCAATCAAGATTGCATTAACAGATGCATTTTAAATTTAAGAAATAACAAATTTTCAATCAATTTACAACATTTATTAATTGTAATAATAAGAATTTAAAACTTATAAAATTAAATTCATATTTAAATTAATGTTTATCAATAAATCTATTTATAATATGAAATTTACTGGGCCTATATTTTTTATTAGCCATTAGAGTTTCAATTTTGAATTGAATTAGCAATAACAATACCTCTTTGGGGGAAAAAAAGTATCCTTACTTCCCAAGCAACCTACATTCCAAATCTAACCACAGACGATATCACCACAAAAAAAGTTCCTTGGGACAAATCTGGAATCCCTCTACAGACCTTCACGCACAGAAAAGTGCAAGCTTAACAAAGGATTCAACCCCTTTTGTCGCAGTTCTTATAAAGAGCGACGTGCATTTAAATGGCCCCAAATGAGCCATAACACCTCAATATAGATCTCGAATAAAGTCAAGAACACCCGAGTGCTAAAGCCATGTCACGAAATTCCACTTACCTGTAGGAAGAGACGGTCAAATTGCCACAAGATGTATGGACTATGAGGTAGTTTTGACCGTTCTTTTAAAACTTTTCATTTATATATAGGCATTGAACGGAGCGGATGTGGAATTATTTGCCTAACGGCCGCTTTTAACCAATCAAATACTACGCATCCAAAAATGTGAAAAGTATAGAAAGAGAAAAAAAAAAAAAATCGACGAAAAAAGTGTGTCGATCCATTGCGTCCTTGCCAATAATAATAATAATAATAAAAAAAAAAAGAAAATCTACCCCACCTTTTTTCCTCGAACACCTCTGCCCCCCTTTTTTTGGAAGTCATATCCCCCTACCATCGTCACAATGATCTTGCCTTTTTTTAAGTGTTTGACCTTTTCTTCTTCATGCAAGTGACCCTACCCCCTACCCCCTCCAAGTGAACGAAAATCGTTGTTTTCCTCAAATTTTTTTCAAGATGATGTCAGTTGATGAGTCACAATTATACTTTTGGCAAAGGGTTAATGTGTTGATGTGTAAATAACAGCCACTAGGACAACCATTTAGTGGGCCTCACAAGCAATCATTGAGAAGAACTTTTATAGTTTTTCATTATTATTTTCTAGCTTAACTGTTTATGCTACTTACCATAACAATTAAATGATCACCTATTGAGTAAGAAGAAAGGGTAAGTTGTTGCTTGCTTCCCATTTTCTGTACCCATGTGGCCTTGCTACCAACAATGAAATATTTTTTTAAAAAAGTATGTTATGTACTCAATTAAGAGTGTAAATTACAAAATGAATATTGAATATCCATTAGAGGATTCAGACCTTTGGATGGGGCAACAATAATGGGACAGCATGCCTATTAATAATGATCTTGGCCAAAAGAACGATTCATTATCATGGTAATGGATTATCGAGAAAAATCATTAGCCTGCGATTCTGATAATTCACTTTTTCTTGTTTTGATGATATATGCACTAAATTGCAGAAAAAAACCATCTGTGCTTTTTATTGATTAATATTGGTGTTAGATTTCCCACATATGGATCATAAAACCTATCATTAAATGAAGAATGCAATAGAAAATTATATATTGAGAATGTATATATAATGGAATGAAAAATTATATAACGGAACGGGAAATTCTATATTAAATCTTAAAGAAATAAGTACAAAAATATAGTACAAAAAATACAAAAGTACAAAAATATTTAAAAAAACAAACAGAATTTGAGATCGAAGTAGAAAACAATATTGATTCAAGGAAAATTATACATTGGGTAAAAAAATGAATTAAATTTAGATAAACTATTAAATGAGAAATATAAAGAATTCTACAGTAACAGATACAAATTCTTTTTAATTTTTAGAAAGAAGACAAATTAAAAATAAACATTAATGCACACAAAATGTATCAAAACAGGCAATTTATTATTAAAATTATTTAATAAAATTAAAGTATTAAACTGGCAAAAAATTTAATATATTACATTCATGTGACAAGGAAATATTTAAAGGAATGTTAATTTTAATATTTGAAGACATTTTGAAGGAGGAGGAAGGATACTTATGAAAAAGGAAAGATGGTAAAAGATAAAAAAATAAAGTAATAAGATATATGATTTTGTTGAGAAGATTAAGTTTCAATAGTAACTAGAAGGGCAGGAGATCTCATGTTGTAATCTATTGGACGAGTTTGTTATAGTCACTTCTTTCAGAAACTATGACTCGTTCGGTAATTGTGGCGACATAACACATAAATTTCTGGATTTGAATCAATATGCCACACAAATGTGGGCAGTTAACCCTAAAAGAAATGCTATACCTCCCACTTTTATCCACTATTGCATATAAACACACACACTATATAAATATGTATGTTTGTGTATTTGTTGTGTGTGGGGGGAGATAAAATTAAAGAAAACACTATTCAGTGAAGTTTGGAAGCACATCTCTTCGAAATTAATCGTAAATTGCTTTAGGACAGTCAGATCTTAAAAATAAATTTTGTAACGTTGGTTTAAAAATTAAACCTTAAAATTTAATTGGATTAATTATTTTAGCTATTTTTAATATATATATATATATATATAATATTTTGTATGTTATTGTATAAGCACTGTTTCTGTATATAATGTTCTTGATGTCAAAATTTTTCAAGATTTCCTAAACTTTTTATTGTATCCAATTAATCACAGAAGAAAATATATCTTCAGTTAGTGATAAAAATGACAAAACAATCCTTTGAGGCAATCTTTCACTTCAAGATATATTTTGCTACAATGTGCAAATATACTTCACGATGAAATTTTTATAATTAACTTAAAATATTTAGTATCTATAATTCTTTACAGAAGATCTGATTTGATTTGCCGATGTACAGGAAATTTTTTTTAACAAATTTTGGGCTCATTAGACCAGACCCTCCATTTTAACGTGGATTTCGGAACCACTCCCAAACATCTATGCCAAAGCCAGGTATCGAACCTGAAAGTTTGTGATACCAAGGGCCAGAACGTTAGCCAATTGGCCATCAGGCCACCATATAACTATTGATAGCAAGAGAACGAGGGATTTTCTACGATCGTTTTTTTTGCACACTAGGGCTAATTAAACCAGGGCATACAGATTAAAGTGGATTGCAAGCTCTAGCTAATTGACCATTACAGAAGATACATTGTCGGCTGTTGATAAAAAGAAAAAAATAAATGACAAAACAATTCTCTGGAGATAATTTTTCTTTTAACGTACATTCTGCTGCAATGTATACGTATACATCCCGATGAAATTTTAAAGTTAAGTTAAAATGTTTATTATGTACAATTCTTCACAGACGAAGATAGATTATTGGTTGGTGATAAAAGATAAAAAATGACAAAACAGTTCACTGAAGATGATTTTCACTGTGCCGTTTGCTACAATATGTAACTATACTTCATAATGAACTATTTAAATGAACTTAAAATGTTTATTATCTACAATTCTTTACAAAGAAGATACATTGTTGTGTGGTGATAAAAGATAAAAAATGACAAAACAAGCCACTGAAGACAATTTTTCACTGTGCACTTTGCTGCGATATGTAATTGTGCTGCACTTTGTTGACAGAAACGTGTAAAGCTACTTGTAAACAAAAGAAAAAGAACATTACATAGGCTGCAAACTTTAGTTTGACATGAATTATGCATTGGGTGGGTGCTAATAAATCAAACAGGAGAAACGAATACGCAATTTTTTACCATTTTTTACGTCTCTAAACACATCACGTACTTGAAATCCCTTTACAATGATTAATGAAAATCAAAGGTTTTTAAAAATACACACAGGGGTTCTGTCTAATGCCTAACGGCCTCGGATGTTTATCCGCCCACGCAAACAACGTTGTAACGTTTTTTTTTTTTTTTTTTTTGTTTTTTTTTAATACAAAAACGGTAAGTTGTGCTGCTTAAATACCAAAACTCCCATAACCAAAGGTAATCAGTTGCTCATCATATACTTTTGTTATTATTTTGTAATTTTAAGTTGAAACAATGAGTTCAGCTTCTGATGAATTTGGTGAAGATTCCACGTCTTTGGGATGGGATACACTATTGAAAGGGAAGGACAAAGGAAAAAAATATTTTATAAGAAAATAAATAAAATTTATTTTTATTTATTTTAAAAAATTTATAAAATTTTTTTATAAAAAAGTAAATATAAGTAGGTGTGAGAAAGCATATGACTATACATAAATAAATGGAGGAAAAAATTTAGAGATGGTGAAAAAAAAGAATTTTTAGATTTGATCAGAAGCACTTTT